>JAODAL010085181.1:0-10668 GCA_025379985.1 Phyllomedusa bahiana
GGGTCTGCGGTCATCTCACTAGCACTTTTGCAGGCGCTGGAAACAAAGAAAAATTTTTTTGCTACTTGTAACCATGTGAAGTCACTTCTTTTAAATGTTTTTTAAAAAAGCTAGCACAATTGCGGTCAATGAATCGGTTTTTGTAAAAATCACTTGTGTCCCTTCCTGATGACATGGCAGAGTAGTCCAATTTGAAAATACCCTTGAAAAATGCCGATTTGTTTACCTAAGGGCATTTTCTTAGTAGGAAACCTCCCTAGGACATCATAGAAAGAGGGCCCGCGAGCTGAAAGAAGAGCGTTCTCTTTACTTTGCATGTATTATAGGGTCTTCTGTTTTTATCTATCCCTGCCCAGAAACAAAAAAACATCTTCCATTACCTACTTTTTTTTAATGAGACTAATAGAAATAATTAGCACAACAATAAAGTGAGATGGGTTACCTCCATTAAGGAGTTTTATCTCCCCAGATCGCATTTGAAAAGGAAAATTTTTTTTTATAAGTAATTTTTTTTTGCATAGGACTGCTGAAATAAAAAAAAAATAAAAAAATAATATGCCAAAAAAAAAAAAAAACCATTTTCCGGGAAAAAATTGTTTTGAAAAAAAATCCCCCCCTTTGTGGGAAAGTGCCCCCTTTAAATGGTTATTTGGTTGTAAAAAATGGGTGTCCTAGGTCTTTCCTCCTCCAAAAAAAAGGTGTGGTTGTTCTTTGCTTCACTCATTAAAAAAAGGTATGGAATTTTGGGATCCCCACTTTTATCACAAAAACAGGTTTTTAAGAATGTAAGGGCGAATTTAAATTCGAGCGTATTTTTTTTTTTTAACTTGCCCCCGGGACTCCATTTCTAAATAGATATAGAAAGTGTAGAATATACGTATGAAGTTTTTGGGCATTAAAAAGGCTTAGTGCGCCAAGTTTGGCGCCTTTTACATTCTATGACCATAAAGTTTGGCGAATAAGTCAAGTATGCGCCAAAAATCTGTGTAAATTAAAACCTTTTATATCATCTAGACTTTTTGGGTTCGGCGAAAAAAAAACTTTTTTTTTTTTTCCCCCCCCCCCCCAAAAACAATTTTTGGCGCACTACAAGAGTTTTTAAAGCCCAAATTTGGCGTTCACTTTTGCCCATACAAATTTGGCACATTTAGCTCTATGTAATGCGCCAAAATCTTATAATGTGTATTCTACCTCTTCTATATCTATTTGAACTGGGAAAATGCCGGGCCCCTTAAAAAAAAGTACGCAGTGAATTCATACATGTCGCCCTAAGGCTCTATTCCAATTGTTTTTGATCCTCTGTGTCAGTTGATAGAAAATGTGGATTACATTTGGGTTTTTTAGGTGGGTTTTGGCTTTTGACCAGACCTGAATATGCCCCTATTGTGTTTTTTGTTTATAGAAAAGATAATGCTGTAGTACATTTTTGTGTGAATCCAAAGGGGTCTCTGCAGTAAACCCCCCGAAAAAACCTCCTGGTTTACCGGTAAAGTAGGGGGCCAAAGAAAGTGAGAAAGGGGGGCTACCCCTAAAAGGGGGCGTTAGGGTTTATTTTTATTGTGTGTGTGAAATTTTATCCATTATTTTTCATTTTATCCACTTTGCGTTGTGTGTGTGTGTGTGGTGTGTAGTATGGTGTATATATTTTATAATATATATAATAAGCTATTCTGTGCTTTTTTTCCTACATCTCAGCTGTTTTTAATTTAGTAGATTTCGTTTCGTAGATGATTTTTTGGGGGGGGCCAATTTTTGCCGATCTGATTTTAAAGGGGTTTGAGAGATGCTTTCAAAAGCTTCATGGACAGAATGGGCGACCCATTGATTTTAAAAGCATGCTCTGGGACCTGGAAAAAGTCGGTGTGAGGGAGAGGGAATGTGTATCCCTATTGTGACTGGGGATCCGTGTTATCTATACACATTTTGGGTTCACCTTTTTAGTGTAATCCTGCCCGTGCTGATGGGGACTGTGAAAAGTTTCCCCTAAAGAAAGGGGAAATGAAACCTATTTTTTGGTTTTTTATGGTGAAGTAAAAACTGCACAATTTCAGGATTTTTTTTTAAAAAAATTTTGTGATATGAAAAAAAAGTCTTTTGGGGTGTTCGGGGGGGGCAAGCCAATTTAGTAAAATGTTTACAAGTAAGATTAATATTTCTCACGTTTGAAACCTTTCATTTTTTATGCAATCAAGGAATAAAAAGTTTTAAAAACCTCATATACAGACATTGCCAAAAAAATCCAACAGAAAAGGGGGCTAAAGAAATGGAGAGCACTGAGCTTATGGGGGCCTTGTGATAAATTTTTTTCCAAAGGGTTTTTAAGGATTAGAACCTTTCATGGCTGCAGTTGTCGATCATTGTTCCATGTTAAATGTCCCATTGCAGGTGTTTTCACGATTTGCCCGGGGTTTTGTTTCTAGGGGTTTCCCCGTGTCGAGAAACATTGCTGTTTTTTCTCGACCAGCTGATTTGAGGAGTATTTCCAATATTCCCAATGCTAGACAAAAGATTCTTGACCTTGGATTCTCTGGGAGCAAGCTGACAAGATCCCGGTATGAGATCCCTTTCCCCACAAGCACCCAACTCAATGAACTATGTCTCATTGGATTGATCCAAGGGGCCGTACTGAGGATTCTTGAAGAAGACCGGCTTCTAAAATTTTAGACAAGGAGCTGCGGGACAGGGTAACACTTTTGGGAGCCCTTTGGGTTGGGGGAAAAGGGAAGAGGTCTAGTAAAAATGGCAGGTTTTTAATTTTTGTTGTTTTTGGGAGTCAAAGAATGTACTGACCAAATAGAAATGCCTTAAAGGGGATTCCCGCCAAAGATTTTACACTTATCCCATGGGATTCTCAACTGTTGCCATACTGTGTACAGCTATTTCTCTTAGTGCCATAGACTCTGCCTAGAACAGCAGGGCACATACTCTCTGGCTTTTATGATCAAACTTATCCTATCACAAGGCATTATGGGAAAGGAGCTGAGAAGCTCCAGCGCCTTCTATTGGATGTAACAAATCCTCAATTTGCTTACGACTTACTGAATCTTTAGAGAGCAAAAAGGGATGTTAGCCAAGCCAGTGTCGCCCATTTGCAGACAGCTGTTTTGGGGGTTTGCCCCTCATCAGTGCAGAGCACAGCGATATTCTCTGGCTGGGTGGGAGGCAATGAGTGGCTCATAAAGGAGAATAGCTCTCCTTGAGGAGAGCACCATATAGGTGTGTGGAGTTGTGAATTGCCTTTTTTCCCTCCATCTGCATATCACATGGCATTATGGGAAAGCTGAGAAGCTCAAGCGCCCTCAATTGGTTGTTATAAATCCCCAATTTGCTTCCAACTCACTGAATCTTTAGAGAGCACTGATGAGGGGCAAAATCCCGAAACAAATGTCTGCAGATTGGTAATACTAGCTTGGCTAATATCCCATTTTGCTTTCTAAAGATTCAGTGAGTCGGAAGCAAATTGAGGATTTGTTACATCCAATAGAGGGTGCTTGAGCTTCTCAGCTCCTTTCCCATAATGCCTTGTGATATGCAGATGCTTAGTGGAGGGCAAAAAGGCAATTCAAAACTCCACACACCTATATGGTGCTCTCCCCAAGGAGAGATGATCCCCCCCCTTTACAAACTTATCCTGGTAACACTCTTGCAGTGGGTGGAGACAAGGAATTGGGCTCTCCGATTCTGCGACTGGTGATTGCCCCGCATTTATTATTCATTCAATGGATAGGTGATAGATGCTTATTGTTGGATTACCCCATTTTCCTTCAAATTACATAGTCATTCTCTAACCCTTTTATGCATGATCCTATTTTGAGGAGTATACTTCTTATATTTATTTTTTCTCCTGCTATTTTACTTTTAGATCGTAGGTAATGGTTGATGGCATCATGGATGTCCTTGTTTGAGAAACGCGGGAGAGACATAATTTCTCACATGTCTTAGGCCATGTTCACACGGCTTAAAATGGGCCGTATTTCGGTCCGTAATTACGCGCCGAAGTGCGCCAATTACGGGCCGAAAACGGCCCATTCATTACGGTAATTCACAGTTCTCATAGAGAACTATGGATTACGTCTCCTCTCCCCGCCCGGCGAATCCGCCGGGCGGGGAGATAATTCACCTGTCACTTTCTAGCGGCGTATACGCGCCGCTAGCAGTGATAGTCAATGGGCCGGCGAAGTGCCGGCCCCCTGCTTACTCCCCCGCTCCCGCCCCGCCCCCGTCCACACGGCGTAATTGCGGGGCGAAATTACGTCCCGCAATTAAGCCGTGTGAACATAGCCTTAGTGTTAACATACACATGCATATACTGATTTTATTGTTCAAGACTGAAGGCTAGTAGTCCCCCAACAAGTTTTTTGTTTGATTATTTTTGAACTTTTCTTATGTCTTTATATACAGGGTCTCTTCAGAATTCTTTGTCGCGATGCCCAGCTCTCCTGGCAGTGCCACGCTCCCGTCTATTAGCTACAATACGGTTTCTCAAGACCCAATGTCAATTTACAAAACAACAGTTACTGAAAATCTTAACCAGCTCCCCTGAAACCCTGACTCAAGAACCCCGCCACTTAGAGGATGTCTTTCAGGTGAGTTACATGCACGAATTATTGCTGCAAAATTCATCCTAAAGGCTGTATACATCTTTGCAACAATGATTTCTATTGATCCAGCGCAAACAATCCCTAAGTAGTGTGATTCCATGTTCATACCGCAGATTAAAATAGCCTTGTTTGGTGTCTACAGCTCCTATGCAGACCTACAAATGCCCTGTGTGCAGTTTGACCAGTCACACTCCCTTAGATGCAAGAAAGTCCAGGTGCCGCTACAATATCCACCACTCCATACTATTAAAACTTAAATGTTTTTATTGAATGCAAAAATTAAAAAACATGCAGAAATACGTAGAACACCCATGCATGGAAGAGCAAAAAATGAAACATGCGTTGATGGAGTCACACTGCCTTACACCCATTCCCTACTACTTGTTAACATAAATTTGAAATTGCGTTTGTCTTCACTTAAAGGGGTGTTCTCACCATATCGTTTCACAGCGCCTGCTCTTCAAGCAGCTTCAGGTTCCCACCTCTTGGTCAGGCTTTGGGCTGCCATATCAGCTATGCTATTCCTGTTAAAAGGACATTAGTGATGGAGATCAAATCTCCCCCCTCTCCAAAATAAAGCAAAATCAGAACCACAATGTTTTTGGTAATAATCTTTGTTTACCTTTGTCTACATGTTTAAAACTAATCATTGTAGTGAGAATACCCCTTTTAAGTTTATTGCCCTGCTGATTGTGTTCATCTAAAATAATCTAAAAACAATTCCAAAATATGTGACATTTATGTGGAAAGATTGGAGGTGGATACTGTTAAGCAGTGTCTAGTTGGGGCTATACATAATGAAGTATAGTCTCTTGGCTGTAAGACTATATGGCCACATTATGATTGCATTGTACAGAATTATTGTTTATGCTGCCACATTGTCTCATTTCCCGAACAAGGATAAAGAGGGGGCTCCGTTTCGGTGACGCCAATTAATGAGTCAGTAGTACCTTATTTTTTCTGGTTTTAAATGGCGTAGAAAAAAATTCAAAGACTGTAGATTTGCCATGTACAACTGTTCCACATTAATATCACATACATTATCTCACAAAAGTGACTACACCATTCACATTTTTGTAAATATTGTATTATATATTTTATACAATGTAAAGTAGTCAGGTTACAGTTTGTATAACAGTGTAAATTCAGTGTGCCCTTAAAATAACTCAAACACACAGCCATCAATGTCTAAACCACTGGCAACAAAAGTGAGACAAATTGTGCCCAAAGTGTCAATATTTTGTGTGGCCACCATTATTTTCCAGCACTACTTTAACTGTCTTGGGCATCTTCGACCACAGAAGTTGAGTGCACATGCTCAGCGTAATATCCAAAGATGAGTTCTGCCAGCATTGCTGCAGAGGTTAAAGAGGTGGGTGGGTCAGCCGCACACTGCATCAAATTGGTCTGCATGGCTGTCATCCCAGAAGGAAGCTTCTTCTTCTAGAGGTGATGCACAAGAAAGCCCGCAAGCAGTTTGCTGAAGACAAGCAGACTAAGGCCTGTTCAGAGTGGAACCTGTCTTTTTTAAATCACTGTATGGCCACCATGCTGCTGCTCAATTTCAGGGTGTTGGCCATCTTTATGTATAGCACCAGTTCTTTTTTCAGATCCTCAGACAGTTCTTTGCCATAAGGTATCAAGTTGAATTTCCAGTGACCAGTATGACAGTGTGAGCAATAACACCAAATTTAACACACTTGCTCCCCATTCACACCTGAGAACTTGTAATACTAATGAGTCATTTAACACTGTGTAGGGAAATGGCAAATTGGGCACTATTTGTACATTTTCACTTAGGTGTGTACTCACTTTTGTTGCCAACAGTTTAGACAGACATTGATGGATGTGTTTTGAGTTATTTTGAGAGCACACCAAATTTACACTGTTAAACAAGCTGTAAACTGACTACTTTACGTTGTATCCAAGTGTCATATTTTCAGTGTTGTTCCATGAAAAGATATAATACAATATTTACAAAAATGACACGGGCTTTGTTGAGCTACTGTATGGAATTTGAGACAATGATCTAATGAGGTTTTTTTTTTTTTTTTTTATCACCTATAGTATGTATACTTTCGCATGGGTGGGAAGCAAGTGGAGATAATTTCTTCTCAAGCTTTCCAAGCATCATTTGAAGAGATTAGACTGCGTCACCAGTTCTTGGAACGTCTTGGTAAATTCCAGCCTCCTGACAAGAAAAGGGTGTGTCCTCCCACAAACCCCAAACTTAAGGAAGTCATCCAGTTCTCAGAGGAGGACTTCTTATCCCATATAGCGCGTTCCTCCTCTGAAGAGCTTAACACCTTCCGTAAAATTCTAGAGCGAGAGGAACGCGAAGATGTACAGGACAGTGAGGACATGGAAAATGCGGACGATGATGATGATGAGCAAGATTCAGCTAGTGAAGATGACTCTGAAGAGGAAGACTACAAAGAGAATGTTCATGGTGATAAACCAAATCACTATGTGAAGAAAAAATAGAATTATGTTTGTTGTTGTTCTGACTTTTATAATTATCCTAAATATTTTTGCTTTTCAGCCTTAAAGAACTCCAAAAGATTATTTTAAAAAAAAATAAATTTCAAAGACTATTCCATTTCACTATGATGCGACTACATGTTGTCTTTTATAATCCTGCTCATAAGGAACACTTGGAATGTGGTGGTGAACTAATACTCTGAAGCTAGCCCAAGCTGGCACAATGATGTATCGCCTAAATTTTAAGGTGGATATCCAGCTTTGACATGAAAATTAGCATTTATAGGTGATCATTATCGAGCAGAATTTCTGCATCTGAATAGGGTTTGAAGAAATGCCTGCACCTGCTGCAGAAATGAACCTCTGCCCATGTATGGAATTGGTCTTTCAGATGTAGAAATTCCTGCAACAAATCTGCCGCATGTAAGTATACAGGTGGGGTAGAATAAAGGTGGAGTATACAGGCAGGGTAGACCTGTAGTGCTATTTAAAGGGAATGTGTCATCAAAAAATGACTTATTGTTTAACTCCTGGTTTGATGATGATAAAATTACCAAAATGTTTTTTAAAATGTTTAATTTTCCATATCACTTTCAATATTTTTTAACAATTCTTAGTCCTGCAGTTTTCACTTTGGCCACTCGGCCTAATAATAGTCTGACACTTCCTGTAGAGAAAACTTTTCATCAGTCTCCTCATTATCGGCACAGGCAGGATTACACTGAAAGGAGACACCAGTGTATAGACAACACAGGATCCATCAGTCACAATAGGAGATGTCACAGCTCCCCCTCTCCCCACACTGACTTCTTCTCAAGTCACAGAGCATATCTAGAAAACTCTCCTATAGAGATCAATGGGACTGATCCTGTTCCTATTACCATGAAGCTTCTGTAAAGTATCTCTTAAATGCTGTTAAAAGCAGCTCAGGCAAGATGGCTGCCTCCATAATCATATATAGATGACCGAATTGAGAAATTTACAATCACAAAATAAGGACCACTAAGAAGAAAAGATTATGTATCAGGGTCTTGTTTTAATTAGTAAAAAAAAAAAAAAATTGGAGACAGATTTCCTTTAAATTGGGTGTTTTTTTTTTTTTTTTTTTTATGTTACTAGTGTCCTTTACTCCTCTGGTCATCTGTTTTTCTTCTTCCGAAAGAAGATGTCAGTGGCTACAGCAGTTATGAGCTGCTACCCAACTTATAGTTTCTTCCGAAGTGGGACATCAATGCTGCTCTAAGCCGTCCAAACGACCGACAAACAGAAGACCAGGGGTGAGGGTAGAGGTTTGTTTTTTTTAATTTATTTTTTTAAACAATTTAAAAGGGCACCAGTAACGGAACAAAAACCAACACACACAACCCTTTCCAGAGGACCTGTGGCTATTCCCAACATGTCTGTTTATGTAAATACTAGTGTTCCTCAAGAAAATCTAATTCTGGAGCAGCTTTCTGTATGTTCTGCTATTCCTTCTAGAAATTCACTACCAATCTGTCGGATGGTTTTTACTAATTGGGGGGAGGGGATCCCTCCCCAGTCTGATATTGTCCAATAAGGATTGATGTAATCAGTGTGGTAGGGACCCAACTTTTTGAAAATTGCTAACACCCAGCTGTTTGATTCAGCAATACATTTCTAGAAGAACCAAACAGAGGAACAGCACAACACAGAGTTATAAGAGAAGATGGTGCAGAATTATTCCACAGGGAACACAAGGATTACTAGAATAGACATGTCAGGAGATGGCACGAGACCTTTTTAAGTGTTCACAAACACTGCCCCACATAACGGGCCCTGTGATTGGGCAAGGAACATGCAAACAATTGTTTGTCTGCTGATCACATTTTGGCAACAGAAATATTGTCTGTGATTTCATGCGATAAATGTACTACTCAGGATATTCATTATCACACATGGGGCCTCAGGTATGAAAACTATCTGGACAACACACGAAGTCTCACACCTAGACCCTTTTCATACATACGGCCCTTAATGCATAATGATATGTAGGGAGGCGTTTGACCTTGCTACTGGTGTGAAAGCGTTAGGCAGTGTTTCTTTATACCCTTCAGAATGAATATACTTACTAGATTAGTAAAAATAATAAAAGGCACTTGTTTTATAAAATGTTTTATTACAAAAACAAAACAAAAAAACCAACGAAGCGCCTGGTCTGACGGCAAAACCTAACACGCACTTTCAGAGCCCAATCTTCTTAGGTGCAGTTCTGAGTGCTGTCTTTTCCTCACCTGGAGGTACAAGCAATCGTGCTGCAGCCTGAGCTGGTACAAAGTCATCCACACGATGCTCTGACTTAATGTTGCTACAGCGGATGTAGAACGTGGTCATTCCTGCGTGAGGCCCGGACATCCTGAATATCCAACTCTTTACCTATCTCCTTGTAACCGAGACTGTTGGGACAATCCCACACACAGAATGCTTTAGAGTCTCAATAATAAAATTAAAAAACAAAATAAAAAAGATTTGAGAAATTGCACAACGAGTTTCTTGATTTGTCTGGTGCTTTCCTATCAATCTCTAAGCTACATAATAATTGAGAAGTTTTACCATTGTACTTGCAGACGCAGTGACAAAACAGAGCAGTAGAGACGTGTATCTGTGGTCATCAAAGTAGAGAGGTTTTTTTTATCTCCCACCTCCTAGTTCATTTTGACTTGTGCCAGCCCATAGGAGCACAACAAGTCTCTCTAGTACTGGACCTAGTAAAACTGACATGGATAGGGGGAGTCTTGTGCTACATATTCCAATATTAGGGCCAGCACTGGGCCAGTTGGAGTCATGAAGTATGACGAGATGATCTTTGAGAGTGGTAGCAGAGGCAGCAATCCTGTGCCCTTGCCTGTCTGACACATTAGACAGTACTAATGTCTCCACACCTGTAGGCAGAAGGAAGGATGGTCTTACAGATCTTTGGCTGAAGAGAAAAGGGAATGTCACCCCAATGGACCCCAGAAAGGAGATCAAGTGGAGAGATTCTCCTTTGGTCACTCAGTGATGGCATTATATGGCCGGTGCCAGCTGTGCCATTGCACACTGAGAGAAGTTGCAGGGTCCCATGAAGTTGGGGAGGGGGGCAGACAAGCTCAGTGTCTCACATGGGGCCTTGTGATGTTTGAATCCATCCCCAAGCAGTGGCTAGTGCTTCTGTATCTGCAAAAGATAAGGAGATCCCATTATTTTTAAGAAATCAAAATAGAATTAGTGCACTGTGATATGGTGAGTTTCATCAGGAGCCAGACAATTGCATCAACAATGTTTTTATCGACTTTTGTTGTCGTCGTCCCCCACCCTCCCCACCCCTGGGCAGGAGATGTTGAGAACAGATCCCAAAGATCCATTTGACCCAACAATAAAAAGGTTTTATTAACATTCGGTTTAAGAGTCACAGGCAGTTTAAGATACACACTGCCTTGTCAGGCTGTGGGTGGCTCCATAGCAGCGATGAGAATATTTAGCTCCTCTCTAACTAGCTGACCTTTGCAAAGACATGAGTGCAGGAGATTTAATCTGTGTAAACAAAGCTACAAGTTCTCTAAGGACTGAAAACATTTGCTTATCTGTA
>JAODAL010085182.1:0-10668 GCA_025379985.1 Phyllomedusa bahiana
ACCTTTTAACATGCCCTCCTGCACTGGAAAGGGAGAGGGGTCATACAATGACACATTCCCCCTGCACTGTGTAAGGAGAGGAGGGGCATTACATTTAACACATGTCTCCTGCACGTGTAAGAAGAGGGAGGGTCAGTACATATGACACATGTCTCCTGCACTGTGTAAGAAGAGGGAGGGTCAGTACACATGACACATCTCTCCTGCACTGTGTAAGGAAAGGGAGGGTCAGTACACATGACACATCTCTCCTGCACTGTGTAAGGACACAGAGGGTCAGTACATATGACACATCTCTCCTGCACTGTGTAAGAAGAGGGAGGGGCAGTACATATGACACATGTCTCCTGCACTGTGTAAGGACACAGAGGGTAGGGACACATCTCTCCTGCACTGTGTAAGGACACAGAGGGTCAGTACACATGACACATCTCTCCTTCACTGTGTAAGGACACAGAGGGTCAGTACATATGCCCACACTCTCTCTGCATTGTGTAAGAAGAGGGAGGGCAGTACATATGAAAACATGTTTCCTGCACTGTGAAAAGGCATTACATACCAACTCTCCCGTTTTGGCGGGGGGTCCCGCTATTTGGGGTCTCCTCCCGTCCCCCGGGGAGTTGGCATTCCTCCCGCCCCCAAGCAGGCGGCGGGGTCCTTTAAATGGCCGCGGCGACAGAGTAGCGCTGGTGCGCTACTCTGGCGCCGCCGGCCGCTCCTACAGGGGGGTGAAGCGGCCGCTGCGCCCGTTTTCACCCGCCCGGGAGTCTCGCTGGGGCAGGGAGGAGGCAGGAGGGATCGTTCCCTTCTCCCCCTGTATGTCCGGCGCCGGTGTGTGCACCGCACATACAGGTCAGCGGCACAGGGGAAGTGACGCGCGGCTGCAGGGGAGTGACGCGCGGCTGCTCTCACTTCCCCCTGCGCCGCTGAGGAGATCGTCCGGAGCGGCCGTGCGCAGGAGCCTGGTGGGGGTAAGTGGATTTTATTATTTTATTTTTATTAGCTATATGGGGGGCTCTGCCTGGCAACAATAGGGGCACTACCTGGCAACAAAGGGGGCACTACCTGGCAACAGAGGGGACATCTACCTGGCAACAGAGGGGACATCTACCTGGCAACAAAGGGGGGACTACCTGGCAACAATGGGGCACTACCTGGCAACAGAGGGGGCATCTACCTGGCAACAGAGGGGACATCTACCCGGCAAAAAATGGGAGCATCTACCTGGCAACAGAGGGACATCTACCTGGCAACAATGGGGCATACCTGGAACAGAGGGGACCCTCTACCTGGCAACAGAGGGGGCACTACCTGGCAACAGAGGGGGCACTACCTGGCAAAAAATGGGGGCACTACCTGGCTAACAATGGGGGCAAAACCTGGCAAAAGAGGGGGCACAACCGGGCAACAGAGGGGACACTACCTTGGCAACCCGAGGAGACATCTACCCGGCAACAGAGGGGACATCTACCTGGCAACAATGGGGGCATCTACCTGGGGAACAATGGGGCATATACCTGGCAACAGAGGGACATCTAAACCCGGCAACAGAGGGGGAACTACCTGGCAACAGAGGGGCATAAACCCGGCAACAATGGGGGCACTACCTGGCTAACAATGGGGGGGACTAAACCCGGCAACAGAGGGGGCACTACCTGGGAACAGAGGGGGCATCTACCTGGCAACAGAGGGGACACTACCTGCAACAGAGGGACACTACCTGGCAACAGAGGGGGCATCTACCTGGCAACAGAGGGGACATCTACCTGGCAACAATGGGGGCATTACCTGGCAACAGAGGGGACATCTACCTGGCAACAATGGGGGCATCTACTGGCAACAGAGGGGACCTCTACCTGGCAACAGAGGGGACATCTACCTGGCAACAATGGGGGCATCTTCCTGGCAACAGAGGGGACATCTACCTGGCAACAATGGGGGCATCTACCTGGCAACAGAGGGGACATCTATCCGGCAACAATGGGGGCATTACCTGGCAACAGAGTGGACATCTACCTGGCAACAGAGGGGGCACTACCTGGCAACAGAGGGGACACTACTTGGCAACAGACGGGACACTAACTGGCAACAGAGGGGGCTCAACCTGGCAACAGAGGGGACCTCTAGCTGGCAACAGAGGGGACATCTACCTGGCAACAGAGGGGACCTCTACCTGGCAACAGAGGGGACATCTACCTGGCAACAGAGGGGACATCTACCTGGCAACAATTGGGGAACTACCTGGCAACAATGGGGGCATCACCTGGCAACAATGGGGACATCTACCTGGCAACAATGGGGACATCTACCTGGCAACAGAGGGGGCATCTACCTGGCAACAGAGGGGGCATCTACCTGGCAACAGAGGGGGCACCTACCTGGCTAACAATGGGGGCACCTACCTGGCTAACAATGGGGGCACCTACCTGGCTAATGAAAGGGGGCACCTACCTGGCTAACGACGGGGGCACCTACCTGGCTACAGAGGGGGCATCTACCTGCCTGTAAGGGGCACTACCTGCTTAGGGGGGGTTTCTACCTGGCTTTTTTCCAAAGCCGTTATGCAGTTAGGTGGAGTGGGTGTGGCTTTTTGAAGGGGCGTGGCATACCGTCAAGATGGACGTGTCCATGCTACGCGCGCCGCCCACTAGTATCTCCTGCTTTTTCATTTTCAAAAGTTGGCAACTATGGTGTAAGGGCAGGAGGGGCAGTACACATGACACATGTCTCCTGCACTGTGTAAGGACAAGGAGGGTCAGTACACATGACACATGTCTCCTGCACTGTGTAAGAATAAGGAGGCGCAGTACACATGACACTCTCCCCTTGCACTGTGTAAGGACGGGAGGATGGCACAGACATGACACATCTTCTCTCTGCACTGTGTAAGGAGGGGGATGGGCAGCAGACATGGACACATCTCTTTCCTGCCAACTGTGTAAAGGAGGGGGGATAGAATGGCAGCAGACATGACACTCTCTCCTACACTGTTTAAGGAGGGGGGAGGGGCAGCAGATATGACACATCTCTACTGCACCATGTACGGTAGGGGCAGGGGCTGCAAGACATGAAAAACATCTCTCCTGCTCATTGGTAAGGAAAGGAGGGCAAGCAGACATGACACATCTCTCCTGCACTGCTGTAATGGAGGAGTGAGGGGGATGCAGAGATCCATTGCACACTCTCCCCTGCACTGTGTAAGGAGGCAGGAGGGGCAGCAGACATGCACATCTCTCTGCACTGTGTAAGGAGGGGGGAGGGGCAACGTCCTATGTAACCACATCTTCTCCCTGCACTGTGTAAGGATGGGAGGGGGCAGCAGAATGGATCACATCTCTCCTGCACTGGGTAAGGAGGGGGATGGGCAGCTGAAATGAAACATCTCTCCTGCACTGTGTAGGAAGGAGGAGGTGGCATTCAGACGTGGACACAATCTCCCTGCCACTGTGTAAGGGGGGGGCATGGGAGACATTGATACATCTATCCCTGCACTGTGTAAGAAGGGGTAGGGGCAGCAGACATGGACACATCTCTCCTGCACTGGTAAGGAGGGGGAGGGGCGAGCAGATATGACAATTCTCCTGGCAACATTGTACGGATGGGCCTAGGGCAGCAGACATGAAACATCTCTCCTGCATTGTTGTATGGAAAGGAAGGGGCAAGCAGGACAGTGACACATCTCTCTCCTGCACTGTGTAAGGAGGAGGGGGGGAGCAGACATGACACATCTCCCCTGCACTGTGGTGTAAGGTATGGAGGAGGGGCAGCAGGACATGAAACATCTCTCCTGCACTGTGTAAGGAGGTGGGAGGGGCGCAGCAGACATGACACATCTCCCCTGCACTGTGTGTAAGGAGGTGGATGGGGCTAGCAGGATCGATGACAACATCTCTACTGACGGTGTAAGGATGGGAGGGGCAGAGACGCATCTCCTACATTCTCTCCCTGCACTGTGTATTAAGGTGGTGGAGCAGCAGACATGACATATCTCTCCCATTGCACTGTGTAAAGGAGGGGAGGGGACAGCAGACATTGACAATCTCCCCTGCACCTGTGTAAGGGAGGAGGCAGGGGCATCAGTCATGACACATCTCTCCTGGCTGGTAAGGCGGGGGATGGCAGACATGATACATCTCTCCTGCACATGTGTAAGAAGGGGGAGGGGCATGCAGACATGACACATTCTTACCTTGCCTGTGTAAGGAGAGGGAGGGCTCAGTAGACATGACACATCTCTCATGCACTGTGTTTATTAGGAGGTGGAGGGGCATGCCAGACATGAAACATCTCTCCTGAATGTGTAAAGGAGGAGGAGGGGCACAGACATAGACCACATCTCTCTACTATGTTTAATGGGTGGGGGTGTAGGGGCAGTAGACATAGGACCACATCTCTCCTGCACTGTGTATGGAGGGGAGGGGCAGCATGGTACATGACACAATCACTCCTGCACATGTGTAATGGAGGGGGGGGGAGCAGCTAGACATGACACATCTCTCCTGCACTGTGTAAGGAGGGGGTGGGGCAGCTAGGGAATGACTCATCTCCCTGCACTGTTAAGGGGGGGTGGGGCAAAGCATTACATGACACATCTCTCTGCACTGTGTACGTGAGGGGGCGGGGTATCTACCTTGAGCAGCAGACTTGATACATCTCTCCGCACTGTGTAAGGAGGGGGGGGAGCTGACATGAAACCTCTCTCCTGACTGTGTAAGGAGGGAAGGTCATAGCAGATCATTGGACACATCTCTCATGCGCTGTGTATGCGGGGGGGGGGCGGTTGGGCGGCAGCGACCATGATCACATCTCTCTCCTGCACTTGGTGTAGGAGGGGGTAGGGGCAGCAGACTATGGGACATCATCTCACTCTCTTGCAATTGTGTAAGGAGGAGGAGGGGCAGCAGATCATGCAACATCTCTCCTGTAAAGTGTAGTGGAGGGAGCCGGTGCGGGCGCATACAAGACACATCTCTCCTGCACTGTGTAAGGAGGGGGAGGGGCAGCATACTGTGACAGACATCTTTCCTGTTACTGGTAAGGAGGGGGAGGGGCAGCATCTCATGACAAATCTCTCCTTGCACTGTGTATGGAGGGGGTAGGGGCAGGCAGACATGACAACATCTCTCCTGCACTGTGATATGGAGGGGGAGGTGGCATGGCTAGACATGACTCATCTCTCCTGACCATGTTCTAGAGGGGGTGGGGGCAGCACACATGGACACATCTTCTCCTGCTACTGTATGTATGGAGGGAGAGGGGATGGGGCAGCAGGAACATGAAACATCACTCCTGCATGTGTATGGAGGTGGAAGGCAAGCAGCAGACATGACCTCATCTCCTGCACTGTGTAAGGAGGGGGAGGGGCAGCAGACATGAAATATCTCTCCATGCATATGTGTAAGGAGGGGGAGGGGCAGCAGACATGACATATCTCTCCTGCCACTGGTTGTAAGGAGGGGCAGTCACGACATGGACCCATCTCCCGCTCACTGTGTAAGGTGTGGAAGAGGGGGCAGCAGAAATGTACACATATCTCCTGCGACATGTGTAGAGGAGGGGAAGAGGGGGCAGCAGACATGACCACATCCTTCCCCTTTGAACTGTTGTAAGGAGGGAGGCAGGGGCAGCAGACGCATGACACACATCTCCCTGGGCAATTGTGTAAGGAGGGAGAGGGGCAGCAGAAGGACACATCTCTCCTGCACTGGTAAGGAGGAGGAGGATGATGGCGCAATGATATGACATATCTCTCCTGCATGTTGTAAGGAGGGATATGGAATGGCACACGACATGGCACACATCTCTCCTTGCACTGTGTAAGGAGGGGGAATGGGCAGACATGGACACTATCTATCCTGCATGTGTAAGGAGGGGGCAGGGGGCAGCAGACATGACAATATCTCTCCTGCCACTGTTGTAGGAGGGGTATGACTGCAGGACTCATGACATATCTCTCCTGCACTGTTGTAAGGAGGGGGATGGGCAGGATTGGACATATCTCTCCTAGCACTGTTGTCAGGAGGAGGAGGTGCAGCTGACATGACTTATCTCTCATCACTGTGTAAGGGAGGGGGCATGGGCACAGCAGACATGTACTCATATCTCATTGCACTGTGTAGGGAGAGGAGGAGGCGCCAGACTATGACACATCGCTCCTGTCACTGTGGTTAAGGAGGAGGAGGGGACGCAGGAGACATGACCACCATCTCTTCCTGCACTGTGTAAGGAGGGGCTGGGCAGAATGATACATCTCTCCTGCACTGTGTAAGGAGGGGAGGGGCTGCAGACATGACACATCCTCCCTGCATTGTGTAAAGGTAGGGGGACGGGTATGGGGCCAGACATGACGACATCTCTCCTGACACACGGTGTAAGGAGGGGGAGGGCAGCAGACATGACATAATCTTCTCCTGCACTGTGTAAGGAGGGGGATACGCAGAACATGCTTATATCCCTGCACAGTGTACAGGAGGGGGATGGGACAGACATGAAATATCCTCTCCTGCACTGTGCTAAGGAGGGGGAGGTGGCTAGCAGCAGTCAGTCAGGAAACATCCCTCATCCTCGGACTGGTGATCATTGAGAGGGCGGATTGGCAGCTAGGATTTGACACATCTTCTCTGCACCATGTTACGGAGGACTAGGGGGCAGCAGGGTCATTTGTATTCATTAATTTATAATAGCAGCTTGCTAGGATCGGACCAGTGCACGTTGCACCTTTTGCCCTTGTTGTTAAAAAGCCAGCTATTTAGGACACAGACTCCTAGTTATAAAATAATGGCTGGGACTAGGCTGGCTGTGGGCCAGGTGGAAATCCCTATGTCCTCCACTCCAGTAACCCTTTCACTGTAGAACTGGGCTTGGTTCTGGAACATTCCATTGGCATGGCTACTGTGTAATTGCTCCACTATTTCAATGGTCAGACTTGGTCTACTAGTTCTTATAGTCAGGAATTAGATAGACATTACACATGACAATCACTTGATCACTGTGGTGGCCTTCATTTAAAAGTTTCAAACATTTTTCTAAAAAAGTTGCATTTATGTATGAGTCTTCAGGTACTGTATCCTTCCTGCAGACCTTCCTATTATGCACAATCCACCGGTAGACTTTCCCTTGAGCAGATGTCTGTCCATTCATGTCATCATATCAATATGACTTAGGAGGATCTGGACACGCAATTCTCCTAGTAGTAGACAAGAGATGAAGTAATAGAGTCATAAAATATTTTGTGTTCCAGGGCCCAGTAATGAACTCTCAACTTTTCATCATCTTGTTCATTTTAGGTCCAGAATTCTGAAAACTGTGCTTATTCAGTTCCTTTGCGTCAAATGTCTGGCGCTAGAAGTAGTTTTTTTTGGGTGTAAAAAATTGGATTCCCGTAGTCTAGGTTTGATAGGACCAGCTATCAACAGCTGTTTTTCTTTTAATGTGAATCTGCCATCTCCTCTGCACTTTTTCTTGTCTTTCATTTTAGTGTCTAAATATCTGACCAATGAAAACCACCATAATCTCCTTGTATAAGTTGTCTCTGTCAGTATTTTTGATGATGTGTTTCATGAAATATGTCACATGGGAGTTTCTACTATAAAGCCAAACAACTCTCGATTGTTATATTCAGATCTTCCACAGAAAAGTAACAGAGCGGCGCGCTCAATGGTGTAAGCCAGACCTTTCCCCACATTTTCTGGCAGAACCGAACTACATCCACGATAGTTACAAGAGGAAATACCCTCTTTAAGCCTTAGTTGTATATTATCATATAGTGGAAAATAAGGGTGGTGACTATCAATGTAGTCATCCATTACAGCTTCTCCATAGGGTCTGACTCACCCCAGCTTTACCAAACGTCGAAGCGTAAATTTGCTATTCAGGTCTCTCAGATACAGTTTGGTTACTAAGCCTTATTGGATTTAGTTAATGCCGATTATATTTGTTGCCTACCCTGACTAACATGGAAACATATGTGTATTAGTATTTATATATAGATAGGATTTTATACTTTATTAAATAAAATTAACCAAGACTCATACAGAAACATTACTGTATTTCATTTCCTTATGTAGAGGAAAAGTGCGCTACTAACATGCTCTTGACCATGATATTTTGCAGGTAAGATTATTGTTTGCATTGCTTTTCTATATTGTGTATTGTCTATGTATTCAGCCTTATTCCCATCTGTGGGCTCTGTACCTGTGGTTCTTTCCATTCGATTTTCCTTTCGGGCAGAAGCCTTGGTCCTAATCTTTGTATCCCAAATGAAGATGGTATCAGCTGAAAAATAAGGGTTCCCTGAATAGGTCATTCGTCTGTCAAACACTTCTGGAGCGGTCCTGTAGTCCTGTCCCAGATTAAGGTGATACAACCTTTTTCTCGTTGAGTCAGGAGAGGGTTTTCATCCTGCACCAGACGCACAGTAATAGCTGTAGAAGCCATGGTGAGATGCTGGAGCCGCACAGATTCAGCTGCTGCAGGTATTTATGTTACTCTCAGAAGTGGATGGAGGTGTCAGGTTAACAAAAAGCATTATAGCCCTCCATTACAATTAACATTCACTCTTTTTTTTTTACCATAGACTTCAAATGTCTTTTCTACAGCTAATATATAGTTGGGTATTAACTCAGGTGCCCCTTGAATAGTCATTCTACCTGGAATTTGATATAAAATAGGGATTATTGCCATAAACAGGCAACTTGAGTTAATAAGCATAGAAAAAAGTTAAGGTTTGGTCCTATTAGCATCAGAGATTCTGTTCGGAACCTCAATTGCAAGTTCCATTGGGAATGACAACGGAACTAATGGATGGACACCATGGCAGAAACCCGATGGAACCCGTATAGTCAATGTGGTCCGTCAGGCGCCATTGTTGTCTATTGTGGAACAGGTCCATTTGGGCCATTTGCAAACCTGTGACCGAGATTCCGAACGAAAACTCTGACGCACATGTGG
Source organism: Phyllomedusa bahiana (assembly GCA_025379985.1). Classification (NCBI taxonomy): domain Eukaryota; kingdom Metazoa; phylum Chordata; class Amphibia; order Anura; family Hylidae; genus Phyllomedusa; species Phyllomedusa bahiana. The sequence continues at coordinate 8,950 of JAODAL010085182.1, forward strand.
TACAAGCCTAAGCATAACCAAGATTGTTCCAGTTACAAATACAAGAATGTCAAATGTTGATTACCTATCCAAACCCAGGGGAACAACCCCATTTAAAAAAAGGGTTTTTCAAAAAAATTTTTAAAAAATTTTTTTTAACCTACCCTTCCTTTACCTCCCACACTCCGGGTAAAAATTAAAAAATTGACCCCGAAACCCATATCTCCCACCTACTGTTTTTAGCACTGTGGAGGGAATGGTTTTTTCTGCTGGCCCTCAACCCTTTATGTTTTTTTCTTTTAAAAAACGTCAGCCAAAATATTGGCCTTAATGGAAACCCTTTCCCTGGTACGGTGACCCCACGATTTCTGAGCCCATTTAAATTTGGTTTTTTGGTTTGTCAGCCTTAATGGGTCTGGAAGACAACCCCTTATTAGACAAAATGTATAAAAAAAATGGAAATTGATTAAATTAAAAAAACCAAAAAAAACCAGGTTTTCACTCAAACTTTATTGGGATACATGGAACCATTTCCCCGGGGAAGGGCTTGTTCCCCACGGGTTTTGGATTTCCCTTTTTTTCGGGAATTTTCTCTCCTTTTTCCTCTCCTCTCTCCCTCTCACTATCCCTACAAATTTATGTCTGCCCTTTTAAAAATGGCCCCCTGCCAGTCGCCCCCCCCTGCCACTTAATGCGCCCCCCCCCGGCCCCCGCCCCCCCCGCCCCGGCCCCCCCCTTTTTTTTTCCCCTTCCCCCCCCGCCTTCCCCCCCGCCCCACCCCCCCCCCCCCCCCCACCCCCCCCCCCCCCCCCCCCCTCCCCCCGTCCCCCCACCCCCGGCCATTTCCCCCCCCCCCCCCCCCCCCCCCACCCCCCCCCCCCCTCTTTTTGCCCCCCCCCCCCTCCCCCCCCCCAACCCCTGTCCCCCCCCCGCTTTACCCCCCCCCGCCCCCCCCCCAAAGTACCCCCGCCTCCCCCCCCCAAGGCCCCCCAAATTTTCCCCCGTAAACCCCCCCTGACCCCTTCCCCCCTTTGGTGCGCTTTTCCCATTCCGTTTTTTTTCCCCCCGGATGCAAAGCGCAGCTGTTAAAGTACCAGGGGTGGGGGAGCGCTTTTGGACAAGGGGCCAAAAGCGGGGGCCCCATTATCTTTCCTTTTTGGGCGGTCAGGGTTTCGTTTTAAAACGCAATAAGAAATTTACTGGGCAATTTTTTAAAAACGGGTTTTCCCCCAAAGCGCAGTGCAGAAGAGCTCTCAAAAGCGCAAACGCTGATCTCCCCTGGGAACAGCGATGCCCCTTTTTTTCCATTTTTAAAAATCAAAGGGAAAACACACTGACAATTGTTAGAAAACCGTTTTTTTGGATCCGTAAAACCCGGAAACCGTTTTAAAAAGGGTCACAAAAACCCCCCGTAGTGACAAGCCCTAAGAGGCAACCCAAACCCCAATGCAAAACCGGGAAGGAAAAAAATTTTACAGTGGGCAGTTTAATTAAACACAATTTAATTCACAATGCTCTACTAGGGGGCATGCCCAGCAAAAAAAACACAAAATAGATAAATACCAATTCCCCCGGTTTTGCAGAAAAGCCACAAACCCCAACTTGAATTTGACTTTTTACAATGGGAAAAAAACCCAAAGAATTTAAAAAAATTTCCCTTTTTTCCCACATCCTTTTAAGGGGGGAATTGCCAAACATTTTCAATTGCAATTTAAATAAGACTTATGAAAGGGCCCGTTA
>JAODAL010085183.1:0-10668 GCA_025379985.1 Phyllomedusa bahiana
CAGGACGGGGACAGTATATGTCCAGTAAAACTAAAATGGTGGTTGAAAGACTCCTTTTTCCCTTTCACTTTTTAATGTGGGTCATGCAGGTTTGGGGCTCATGCTGTGGCCCAGGCAGGTAAGTCAATGTCCAGTTCAACAAAAATGGTGGTTGAAAGACACCTTTTACCGGAAAATTATAAAAGTGGGGGTCATGCAGGTATGGGGCTCATGCTGTGTCCCAGGACAGGTATAGTCAATGTCCAGTGAAACTAAAATGTTGGATGAAAGACTCCTATTCACTGAACTTATTAATCTGGGGGTCATTAATGTTTGTGGCTCATGCTGTGGCTAGAACAGGTATTGTCAATGACCAGTGAAACTAAAATTGTGGTGGAAAGACTCCTTTTCCCGGAACTTTTGAATCTGTGGGTCGGGACAGGTTTAATGGTCATTCTGCGGTACAGGACAGGTATAGTCAATGTCCAGTGAAACTAAAATGGTGCTTGAAAGACTCCTTTTTCCGGCACTTTTAAATCTGGGGGTCATGCAGGTTTGGGGCTCATGCTGTGTTCCAGGACAGGGATATTCAATGTCCAGTTTCAAGTCAGATGAGGGTTTTCAAATCATACTCCCTTTCTGGCACTTTTTAATTTGTGGGTTGATGCAGGTTAAGGGTCATGCTGTGGTACAAGACAGGGATAGTGAATGGTCGTGGACTTTTTTTTCTGTGGCTTTTATAACCTAAGTGTGTTGCCTAAGATGTAGCACGTATCCATTTGACTGTTGTGGATGTTAATTCCAGCTTCTCCAGCCCTGTTTGGGTGTAAGAATGAAGGTGTTGTTGCTCTCCCATAGACTTTAATGGTCATCGCTCATAATCGACTGCTCACTATCGACTATCTTGTCGATGATGGTCGACTATCGACCATCGACCGATGTCGATGGCCAACGCAATCGCTCAACACTACTATTGACCAATCAAAATCAAAGGCGGGACAGTTCAAAATACAGTAAAAATGCAGAAAAGAGCTGATTGGTTGAGCTAGCGGGGGCTTGGCTATCCCAGCCAATCAGAATAGGAGTGACAGGGACCCATTAAAACCTATGGAGAACTATTGACCAATCAAAATCAAAGGCGGGACAGTTCAAAATACAGTAAAAATGCAGAAAAGAGCTAATTGGTTGAGCTATCCCAGCCAATCATATCGCGAGCTACTTCTCCCATTGTAGTCTATGGAGAGCTCGGCGCTGTGCGGCATGGAGTATGAATAAAAAAATCATTTTTATTAAGTGTAAAACATTATCAGATAAAGCGCTGAAACCTTCTCTAAAAATAAATCAGTTAAATCCCTAACAACGCGTTTGTCGCCGAGACCGGCGCTACATAAGGAATTGCAATATAGAGAATTGCCGGGAAATACAGTAATTCAAATTGTTTAAGCTCTTTTTATTGGTCGGCACAAACTAGCCAATCAGAATAGGAGCGACAGGGACCCATTATAACCTATGGAGAAATATTTACCAATCATATTCAAAGGCGGGGCAGTTCAAATTACAGTAAAAAGGCAGAAAAGAGCTGATTGGTTGAGCTAGCGGGGGCTTGGCTATCCCGGCCAATCAGAGCGCGAGCTACTTTCTCATAGAGTTCTATGGGAAAAGAAATGCAGAGCGAGCTCTGTTTGTGATTGGCTAACAAAAGAGGCGCGGTTATTTTGACCAATGGGAGAATGAGCGACGCTCTTATGGGTTTTCTATCTGCAATCTGGAATAAAACTGTACATTGCCAAAATCAAATGATAAGACTACAGAAGTTGTACCGATCTGTATATAAAATGAACAATAATATAGGGATAAAAGAAAAAAAAATGTATTCAATAAAATCATTTTTATTTCTTTATTTTCTTTAGCCAAGGATCAATAGTATGGGTGTAACAAAAATAAAGAAACAAACATGATTTTCGTGAATTCATATTTTTGTTTCTTTACCCCAATATTATGGATCATTTTAAAATACACACCTCTACAACTTCTGTAGTCTTATCATTTGATTTCGGCCATGTACAGTTTTATTCCAGATTGCATTAGAAAACCCATAAGAGCGTCGCTCACTCTCCCATTGGTCAAAATAACCGCGCCTCTTTTAAGTTAGCCAATCACAAACAGAGCTCGCTCTGAATTTCTTTTCCCCATAGAACCCTATCAGAAAGTAGCTCGCGCTCTGATTGGCCGGGATAGCCAAGCCCCCGCTAGCTCAACCAATCAACTCTTTTCTGCCATTTTACTGTATTTTGAACTGTCCCGCCTTTGATTTTGATTGGTCTATATTTCTACATAGTTTAAAATGGGTCCCTGTCGCTCCTATTGTGATTGGCTGAGATAGCCAAGCCCCCGCTAGCTCAACCAATCAGCTCTTTTCTGTATTTTACTGATTTTGAACTGTCCCGCCTTGATTTGATTGGTCAATAGTTCTCCATAAGTTTTAATGTTTCACTGTCGCTCCTATTCTGATTGGCTGGTTTATGCCGACCAATGAGAATAGCTTTCAGAATTTGAAGTACTGTATTTCCCGGCAATTTCCAATATTCTAATTTCTTGATTTGCCCCGTTCTAGATTTTTGGAAAGTGATTTTTTTTAAAATCATTTTTTATTTTTGAGGTTTGAGCTCTTTTTCTGAGAATGTTTTACGCCTTTATAATGGGGATTTTTTTGGAATCATACTCCATGCCGCACGGAGCTGAGCGCCGAGATTTCTTTTGCGATCTTCTATGTTTCCTCGCATGTTCCGTTCTCACGTCACTTCGGCTTCGCCGGAGCATTTAGGCCAGAATCAACCAGGTCTGCCTGTCGGAGCTGGCAAGCGCTGCATTGCGCCGCACTTTGCCGACTCGCGATCGTACATGCCACGAAGTTTTCGAGCGCGCCGCGTCTCGCCTCAGAACGCCTACAGTGCGCCCACACCGCGCCCATTGCCCGCCCCTTCATGCGAGGCGCAGCCGAAAGTGGCGAACACTGCGCCTAACATCGCATCCCTGCGTCCGACACCGGATTCGGGCCGGTGAGGCGCAGGATATGCCAGAAATCGGGCGAAAAGCCCGTTCATACATGTTGCCCCATGTGTTTGCCATGAGGGAAGCCATTGAGGCCTAACTCTGGTATATGGGTGAAAGAAGGGTTCCTATTTTACATTCTACAAACAAGACACTCAAGGGTAAAGTATTATGTTTTGTAACTTGTAACAATGTTATGTTATAATCCTTTGAAGATTGTAAAATAAATATATTTTTTCTTATATAAAGAAAGGTGTATAAGTATTTCTGAATCTAGATTCGTTAAGATTAAAAGTAAAGACCTTGGTCTGCACCCTCACTCACGGTGATCATAGATCTGTTATCTTGTCATTTAATGAAATATATTTTTTCTCTAACCGTATATTTCTTACATAAAAGTTCTCAGGTTGGCTCAAAGCCTACCCCATTGCTCAAGCCACAGCAAAGGCCACCAAAACAAAAAAACAAAAATAAAATAAATAAATAAATAAATAATGACCGAAGTCTCTTATCGATATCGCCTTCCTGAAGTAATTGAATCAGACCGAGGTACCCATTTTATTCAAAAGGCAATGCAGGAATTGAGCAAACCATGGACAGAATGTTTTCCATTGGCATTATTCTCAATAAGGTACACTCCTAAGCTCCCTTAGGATTATCACCCTATGAATTCTATTTGGGAGTGCACTAAGGTTGGGTTTATATTTTCCACAGACCCTCCAACTGCAATGTGATTCAGTAACTTCATATATGCAGGCCTTGCAAAAAAATTTGAATAAGGTGCATAACTCTGTATTTTCTTTCATTCCAGACCCGGATGCAGACATGGGCACATATGATCTGCAACCAGGAGATGTAATGCTATGTAATGCTAAAGAAACATGTCCAAGGAGCTTTGAGTACACGATTTGAAGGTCCCTTCCAAGTGTTACTAACTACTAGTACTTCGATAAAACTGAAAGGGAAACCCAACTGGCTACACGCCAGTCATTGTAAGAAGGTTTTAAGACAAAAAGAGTAAAGGATGCCGTGGAGTGTCTTCTGGTTATTGATCTCTGTAGTGGAGGGGTGGAATAGGCTGAATACTGATGACCCAGATGAAAATAAGCTAATTGCACATCACAGAGCATTAGCAGATACCTTAAACGCTACTGATTGCTGAATATGCACTCACTACCCTCTCACTGCTGCCAGCATACCATACTTAGCTATCCCAGTAACAATGAAAGAAATAATGGAATGGGATAAGTGTTTTAACTCTTTAGCCGCTAATGATACTAAGTAGAAGAGGATGTGTGAACAAATTATTCTTCTTTTACTAGCAGTATATGTAGTGTTTAAAGTGTTTATGTTTGCAGTGTCGAAATTATGCAAGAATTGTGAAAAGAACCAATATGAAGGTTACTGATAAGTGACTATAGTGATCTGGAACTAAAACCTGTTTATTTTTCTAATTTCCCTTTTATGTAAACTCATCCTGTGATCCGTTTGAACTCGTATGCTGAGTCTCTTCTTTCTGTGGATGCTGAAGGAGTAATTGGGGGACAATGGTTTCTAGCTAAATCATTCTCAGGCAACATGTCGGTCTGGGCAACACCTGAAGAAACTTCAGCTATACCCACCTTGGATTGAGGATCCAGACTCTGCATGAAGAGTTCAAATGGGGGACAGGTGTGAAGGATGGAGTCAGAAAAGAGTTAACTTCGAAATTGTGCTGAAATGGACAATGTGTGTGTTTACCATCTTCAAGGAAAACTGGACAATGCGTGTGTTTACCATCTTCAAGGAAAGCTATTCTGATTGCAGGACACTAGTTCTAACTTGCTGTAGCCAGAGAGATAAGGCATAGTTACACATTATCTTACCCTATGACGATGTGAGCGATTCTCAGAAGGTATAAAAGCTTGTGATCTGCAAATAGACTGTTAGATCTGTTGTGGTCTGGGCACCAGACATAGCTTATATGGTTAAGCACAACTGTTTCACCTGTGTTTGATTATATGACAGTATAGCAGACTGCAGCTGCTTCTAAATTATTTCCACTGCAGTACTGGTTCAGATAGGGTGTATGATCACTGTCAATTGGCAAACCCATCACTGGTATTGCCACCCACCTCCCCACTCTTCTCTAGGCTATTATGTAGACTTCTGATGCTGCCGCCACCTCCACAATCTGTCATTTGGACTACTCATGTTGCTTCCACCTACAGAATTTGTCATTGTGCCACTCTCCGACCTCATGCTGCTGCTGCTGTTGTTGCCGCCACCTCCACACTGTGTGATTGTGCAACTCTGTGGCCTACTGATGTTGCTGTCACCTCCTAAATCTGTCATTTGCCACTCTGTTGCCTACTGATCTTGGTGCCACCTCCACAATTTGACACTTGCCGCTCTGTGGCCTACTGATGTTGCTGCCACTCCCATACTGTGTGATTGTGCAACTCTGTGGCATACTGATGTTGCTGCTGCCTCCATACTCTGTCATTGTGCCACTCTGTAGCCTACTGATGTTGTTGCCACCTCCACACTGCGTGAGTGTGCCACTCTTTGGCCTACTGATGTTGCTGCCACCTCCTCAATTTGTCACTTGCCACTCTGTGGCCTACTGATGTTGCTGCCACCTCCACAATTTGTCACTTGCCACTCTGTGGCCTACTGATGTTGCTGCCACCTCCATACTATGTGATTGTGCCACCGCGGGCGCAGATGGTAATACTCGTGGTGGGTATCCGAAGTGCAGGACACAGGTGATGGATAAACGGATGCTGTAGCTGTTAAACGGGTGACACAGTCCCAGGGTGATAACAGACTCGGCAGGATGCCAGGTATCAGCAGGTATTAGCTGCCTGGTGCAGCAACAGGAGTTCAGCAAGTAGTGGAGATAGGCAATGTGTCAGGAACCAGCAGAGAAACAGGTGCGCTGGACAGCGCAGGGTTAATGCAGAAGTTCAGCAGAAGCTTCAGCAGACACACTGAAAACCAGAGGGTTAACTCAGCAGGAGCTCAGCAACAGAGGTCTAGCTCCAGCGATGAACACCAACGAACTGACCCAGAGTACAGGGAGGAAGTTCCTTATGAATGCAAATGTCACAGGGCTGGACACAGGAAGTCTGTCTCTTTAAATATCAGAAGGCTGGTGCGCGCGCCCTAGGAGGAGCGCACACACGCCGAGGAAGCCACAGAGGATGGATACGCACGGGATCGCGGCCAGGTGAGTAGCGCTGAGCAGCAGGGGACACAGGAGCAGATAAAGAGCATAATGACACCGCCGCTGTAAGCCCTGCACAGGGAGCCACAGTGTACCCAGAAACAGGGGCACGGACACGTCCGCGGTCCAAGCCACGGGCCGTGATGTGATCCGTGACAGTACTCCCCCCCCTTAAGCCCTTCCCCCCGGGATAGCCGGGTACCCACATAAACAGTCAGGGGTAACCACATCCTCCTCGGTATCCCGGGGACTGTCTTAAGAGGAGGCGTCCACAGAGTCCCTGATAACTTCTTGAACCTGGGGAGCAGAAGCAGAAACAGTAGGCCGGGGGGAGAGGTGGGCGGGAATCAGAGGTGTCTTTACAGACTAGGAGCTCTTCTTGCGCTTGAGGTTCCTCTTCAGGCAGCACAGCAGAAACGGGCAGAGAAACGAGTGGGCAAGACTGCATAGTATGGGCAGGCTTGAGGCAGCGTGAGTGGCATGGCTCGCCCCACTGGAGAACTTCACCCGTTTTCCAATCTAAGGACGGACTGTGAAACTGGAACCACGGAAGGCCAAGCAGGACTGAAGCAAATGTATTAGGCAAAATGTAGAACGAGATGTCCTCTTGGTGGGAACTTCCAATCTGCAGAGACAGAGGCTTGGTACGGCAGCGCACTGGTTCTTTCAAGATCTCCCCGTTGATGGAGGAGTAACGCAGCGATTTATCCAGATAGGAGACAGGCAGGCAATACTTGTCAAGCACAGAAGGGTGGATAAAGTTCTGAGACGAACCAGAGTCCAACAAAGCAGAAACTTGGATTTTAGTACTGGAATCAGAACAGAGAGTGACCGGGGTGGTCAGACAAAGAGTGAGGCATCTTTATTCAGAGACACTTCACTCACAACACCATGGCACTGAGGTTTCCGGGGCACAGCAGGGCGGACTGAGCAGTTTTTCAGGTAGTGCTTGGGACTGCCACCACAGTATAGACACAGGTTCAGACTGCGCCGGCGAGTGCGTTCCTCCAGGCTTAGATGAGCATGATTCACCTCCATAGGAACATCTAGAGGGAACACAGGTGCCCGGTGAGGTAGACTTGGGGGTGCAGGTACAAGGCGAGGCGAAGGCTTGTGAAGACGGAAGGCCGTAGGCTGCTGGCGAAGCTCTAGCTCTCTTTCAGCAAAACGTATGTCGATTTTGGTAGCCAGAGCAATGAGGTCGTCCAGGTTACTTGGTAGGTCACGACCAGCCAGTTCATCCTTGATATGCCCAGCGAGGCTCCCCCAGAAGGCTGCAACAAGGGCCTCGTTGTTCCAAGCAAGTTCTGAAGCCAGGGTACAAAAACTGGAGGGGCATACGGGCCCCACAGTAGATTTGCCTTTACAGGAACGTCAAAAACGATGCCGCCGGAGGTATTGCGCCCAGGTAGTTCAAAAATTTTCCGGAAGGCGCACAGAAACTCTTGCATGTCCCCAGTCAGCGGATCCCCTCTCTCCCAGATGGGTGAGGCCTAGGCAAAGGCTTCACCAGAGAGCAGGCTGATGATAACTGCCACCTTGGCTCTATCGGATGGGAACTGGTGTGCCAGGACCTTGAAGTGTATGGTACACTGGTTGACGAATCCGCGACATGTGTGGGGGTCTCTGAAGTAATGGGCAGGCAAAGGCAGGTGTAGACTGGGACTGGACATGGCAGCAGGAGGCAGAACCACAGCAGGTGGCGGAGCTGATGTAGGTGTCAGTGCAGACGCAACTTCATCCAGACATGCGGTAATTGTCTGTAGCTTCTGGAAGAGTTGCTCCAGGTGCATGCCATGACGGTTGATTACAGCTACAAGGTCAGGTAGAGTCGCTCCGGCGGGATCCATATTGTATGGTCCGTTCGTACTGTCACGTTTGCCAACCAGGATAGCTGGAAACGTCCAGGTAAGGCGGATCCTCTGGGCCCACCGCGGGCGCAGATGGTAATACTCGTGGTGGGTAGCCGAAGTGCAAAACACAGGTGACTGATAAACGGATGCTGTAGCTGTTAAACGGGTGACACAGTCCCAGGGTGATAACAGACTAGGCGGGATGCCAGGTATCAGCAGGTATTAGCTGACTGGTGCAATGAAAGGAGTTCAGCAGGTAGTTGAGATAGGCAATGTGTCAGGAACCAGCAGAGAGACAGGTGCGCTGGACAGCACAGGGTTAATGCAGAAGTTCAGCAGAAGCTTCAGCAGACACACTGGAAACCAGAGGGTTAACTCAGCAGGAGCTCAGCAACAGAGGTCTAGCTCAAGGGATGAACACCAACGAACTGACCTAGAGTACAGGGAGGAAGTTCCTTATGGATGCAAAGGTCACAGGTCACAGGGCTGGACACAGGAAGGCCGTTTCTTTAAATATTAGAAGGCTGGCGCGCGCGCACGCTAGGAGGTGCGCACACACGCCGAGGAAGCCACAGAGGATGGATACGCGCGTGTCATCGTGGCCAGGTGAGTAGCGCTGAGCAGCAGGGGACACAGGAGCAGGTAAAGAGCATAATGACACCGCCGCTGTAAGCCCGGCACAGGAAGCCACAGCGTACCCAGAAACAGGGGCACGGACACGTCCGCGGTCCAAGCCACGAGCCGCGACGTGATCCGTGATACTGATGTTGCTTCCACCTTCTCAACCTGACATTTGCCATTCTGTGGCCTACTGATGTTGTTGCCACCTCCACACTCTGTGACTGTGCCACTCTTTGGCCTACTCATCCTGCTGCCAACTGAAACTGACCTGTGGTTTCCTAAAGCTGTTTCCCCCCTCCAGCACTCTATGACGTTGCCACTATGTTTGGTTTCCCCTTCTTTTAATCTGTCAGAAAGAATGAAAAGAATCACGATTGTCTGATGATTAGGTAGCCCAAAAGCAGGAGTGGATACAGAACACAGAAGACATGCAGATATTCCATTTGTGGTCTTCTCTGTTTTGGATCAACTCCTGTTTGTTTTGCTTTAGCAATACTGATCGATTATTGACCGATTGAAGGCGGACACTAAAGGGATGAAAGGAAGGGCAAAATGATCAGTGACGTCAACGCAAAATTACTGCCGACACCCTCTCCACTCTTTCGAGGGGGCTCTTCATGTATCAGCTTTTAACAGAACAGGTTCTGTCATAATCCGTGGAATCATCTGATGTCGGTGTAAAAGGAATGTGCTCTTTGACGCTCTTGTAGGATCTTGGCCCTCAACTCGGCTCTTTCCAGCTGGCGCTGACATTACCTTGTCAGGCTGCGTTCCCACTTCAGTTATTAGGTCAGTTTTGCCCCTGTAACTGCCCAGAGAAATGAAGTGTGAAGTGATTCTAAGAGCGGTGCTTGCCCTCTGCGGTATAATAAAACACAGCATTGTATCAAGACCAAACCACGCTCCCTATGCATATTTGAGCATGGCAGAATGTTCTACCACACCCTACAGGCTCTCAGCATCCAGGAAATAGCTGTGTTTTAATGCAATTCGGGGCAAATAAATTTGGGTCAAAACAAATTTTTGTGGAAAATTCTGCGAACCTGGCGAAACAAATTTTTGAGAAATTCGCCCATCTCTACTCACAACAGATTTTATTTAGGGGTATCATATTACGGGGGAGAGGGTGAAAATGTGTCAAACTACGTATCATTTTCTTCACACTTCACAAATACTTGCTATGTTTAGAGATGGGCGAATTGATTCTACATTTTTCCTGTAGCATAATTCACAAGCGAAGGTTAATTACAAGTTTTCCTTTTGTTGTGTAGCGTAGAAAACACACCATTGTAACACGCCACAAAGCTCGTAGTTTTTGGTTGCTCAATTCTTTTGCGCAATTTACATCCAGGGGTTAATTTTAAACATTGTTCTGCTGCTGTGGTGATTAAAAGAAAACTTTATTTCACAACTAAAAAAATACATTTTTCTGTAGCATAATTCACAAGCGAAAGGGTTTAAATTACAAGTTTTCCTTTTGTTGTGTAGCGTGAAAACCCCACCATTGTAAAAACGTTTCAAAGCTCGTAGTTTTTGGTTGCTCAATTATTTTGCGCAATTTACATCCAGGGGGTTAATTAAGCGTTGTTCTGCTGCTGTGGGTGACTAAAAGAAAACGTTTATTTCACGCCAAAAAATAAATTTTTCCTGTAGCATAAATTCACAAGCGAAGGTTAATTACAAGTTTTCCTCTTGTTGTTTTAGCGTTAGAAAACACCCATTGTAACATGCTACAAAGAATCGTAGTTTTTGGTTGCTCAATTCTTTTGCGCAATTTACATCCAAGGGTTAACTTAGCCCTTTTTCTGCAGTTGTATCAGTAAAAGAAAACTTTGTTTTTCACCGCCACAGAAGAAATTCTGTAGCAATAATTCATGTTTGTGCTTTTTATATTCAGTAAAATACAAACAGAGTTTTTAAACGGACATCAAGTCAATTTTCCCGCCCTTTGTGGAG
>JAODAL010085184.1:0-10668 GCA_025379985.1 Phyllomedusa bahiana
AGATAATATAAAAGCTATTCATCAATATTAGACATTTTCGTTAGTATTATTTTTTGCATTAAAATGGCTTGATGTATTCTTAAAAAAGAAGGGGTTTTTTTATGAAACATTAGCTGGGATTTTTGTAAAATTTTTTACTTCTTTTTTTTATTTTATTTTAATTTGAAAAACTGATCAATCTAAACCTTTTTTTTTGCGATGCCCAATTTTTTGGCCCCCAAACCATGGGGCCCAAAAAGTAAGGGACCGGGGAAAACTATACACAAAGGGAAAATGGTCTTTACTTGAACGATAGAAAAAGCAACGTAATGATAAGAATTTTCCTTCATTACAATTTTGTCTTTCCATGTGTTACCTCTCAGCCTGGATATGCTGGGATAACTGAGTACAGTTTAGTAATAGGTCTGGTCCAAAATTTTTAAAAAAATTTATGATGTTAGTGAAACGGTATATGGAAGATGTTAAAGGGTTTTATAATTGATGATATGTCTTATTTTTGGCTATGAACTGCTCTCTATTGCATCAGTGATCCTAAGATAACTAATGCAAGTCCCCTGTGGGGAAAAGTAAAATAAATGTGAAAAAGGAAAAAAAAATTAAAACACAAACATGAAATATACGCTAAAAACACATAAACCTCCTTTTTTCCCTTTTGCAAATGCCAATCACCACACAAATAGTAACGTTAATTAACCCGCTCGGTGAACATCGTAGAAGAAAAAAATCACGAAGGATTTTTTTTCACCCGCAGCCATAAAATAAAAATAAAAATTATAAAAAACTTCAGTTTTTTTGAAAAAAAAAAATTTTAAAAAAGTCTGTTACGGAAAAGAAAAAAAAGTTTATTGGAGAACATAGTGGCTTTTAAAATTTTTTACAAAAAAAAAAAACTTTTTTTTTTAAAGCCTTCACATAAGAAAAAAACATATCAATGGGTATGCCTTTTCGTTCGAGTCAGGGAGTAAATTAACTTTTCAGTATATATCTTGACCCTGTTCATCACCCTGCCTTCCAAAAACGGATTTAAAAGTAATCAAAAACTCATTCAAATGCCAAAATGGGACCAATACAAACGTCAAGTAATCCCGTAAAAAACAAGCTCCTACACAGCTCCGTACACAGAAAAATTAAAAAGTGATGGCTCTCAGACTATGGAGATGCATAAATATGTCTTCCTTTTTTTAATAAAGTTTTTTATTTTTAAAACATAAAAAATAAAAAAAATAAAAGAAATTGGGTATCGCTGTAATCGAATTGACCTTTGGGGGTAAAGCAGCATATCATTTTTACAGACAGTGACGGCTGTTTAAAAAAAAGAAAAACATTTCCGTTTTCTGTATTTTTTGGGCAAAAACTCTCATAAACCCTTTGTAAAAAAATTTATCAAAGCAACAAAAGCCCTCCCCTCCCCCCCCCCCCCCCCCCATAATGGTACCAAAAATACTTCACTCCCCACAAAAAAAAACAAGCCCATAATCACTGTGTAAAGAAAAATAAAAAAAGTTAGGCTGTCATCATGTGGGCATAAAAACAGCTTTTAAAACTATTTTACTGTGTAAAAGTATAAAATATAAAAACTTTTAAAAATTTAATTATATAAATTTAATTTTTAAAAATTTAAAATATAAAAAATTTTAAAAATATAAAATATATATAAAAATATATATATATAAATAAAAATATTATATATATATATATAAAATTTTAATATAAAAAAAATAAAAAAGGCAGCACCGATAAACAAAAAAAATTACGTGGGTGCCAGCAATGTTCCCCGTCATGAGTCCACAAAATTAAAAAGGAAAATGCAGCACCCGTTTAAAGTGAAAAATAAAAAAAAATTTCTTTGACATGTTTGGGAAAAAAGAATTTTTTTACTTTTTTCACTTTAAACGGGGGTGCTGCATTTTCTCTTTATATAATATAATATATATATATATATATATTTAAAAATAATAATTAAAATAAATATAATATATATATAATATATATATATAATATATATAAATATTATTTAAAAATTTAGTAATAATAATTGTACCGACCACATAGTAAAGTTGTCCTGTCATTTATACCGCACAATGAAAACTGTAAAAATTGGGCCTCAAAAACAGTGGCAGAATTGCTCTTTTCCCCTCATTTTCACAGTCCAATGCATTCTGGGTAGAGATATATGAATATGTCCCTGTTTGCGTAGACTTCTTTTCTGAATGGTCTGAACCCTACTTAGGACCAAAAGGAACCACAAAAAAATTGTGCAAAACTTTATTAAAGAACTTGTTTAGCGATTTGGCTACCAGATAAAACAGAGAGTAATAGAGGGTAATACTTCACAGAGGACATGAAGAAAGTGACAAGTACATTAGATATAGAACAGGCCGTACATGCCCCTACCACTTTCAGAGCAGTGAAAAGATAGGTTAAATGAAACTCTAAAACTTAAAATACAGAAAACTATGGAATAAACATGAAAGCCATGACCAGAGTGTTTGCCATTAGCCTTGTTCTCAGTCCACTGTCCATCTCATAGGAAAACAAAACGGTCTCCCTATGAAATCTTGATTGGTACCCTTCCAAAGACATGGCTCTATCTTCTACAGGTTTTGTAGATGTAGCATAGCAGTATGACAAGAAGTACAGGATTTTTAAATAAACCCCCTTAAAGAGTACAGAACAATTTTTGTACCATTCCAGACCCGAGCTGCCCAAAGTAGTCAAAACCCTTTAGCCAGGTGCTGGTTAGTCCTTAACCTTCCTCTTTTTTGTTTTTTCTTTTTCTTTTCTTATGTTAATGGGTGGGTTTTGACCCGTGTTTTAAATCACCCCTAGGATCCCCTAAAAAAAGTTTTTTAGATCCAATTTGTTTCTTCCCTCTTAGTTAATTTGTTGGGTTTTTTTCCCAGGAAGGATTGATTTTTAATATTTTTGTTGGGCCCCCTGGGCCTTTCTTTTGAGAGCGTCCCCTTCATTATCAATATAAAAATATGTCAAATGAACCTCAAGAGAAAAATATAAACTTAAAAAAAGTTTGTTATATTGCCTGACTATTACGAAGTGTTTTAGAACCATTTCTTAAATGAAAAAAAAAATATACATATATTATATATATTTATTATATATTTTTTATATATATATATATATATATATATATATATTTTAAAATATTTTATTTATCAACTCTGAAACTCTATGGTGTTACGGTCAATTTTGACCCATATCTAAACTACTTTATCAAAAAGGAAAAAAAACAGTTTTTTTTTTTTTGTTTATAGAACTTTGAACAAATAAAATATGAAAATTATATTAATTAATAGCAATAATAAAAAAAAGTAGCTTTTCTAGGTCAACCAAAAAAACAACAATCAATAAGCAAATCAAATCAACAGAAATCAATACTTTTTTTTTAGATGCTTTATATTTAGATGCATGTGTGGAAAAAAAGTGACACTTTGTTGTGTTCTTTCAGAGGTTTTTTTTTGCAGGCGAAGCACGATGTTTTTTGTTTTTTTGTTTATTGCTAGGACAGACCTGGCACCTCTTTCTTTTAGTCAGGTGGTCTCAGGGGGTTGGGGCTGTTGTGGTTGATGTTGAGGCAGGGCTGGGGGAGGGGATGCTGGTGATGATGTCTTTGTGTTTTGGGTGGGGCAAAGCATTTTTGGGCTTGGAGTTGTGGGAGAAAGGGCTGCAGGGCGGGTCTGGGGGCCCCCGTTCCCTTTGGTCAATGTGCGCCTTGAAAAAGGGATCTTCCTAGTTCCTCAAGAAACGCTTGTTTTTTTTTTAAATTTTCCTTCCTTGGTGAATGGGGGCAAAAAAAAATGATTATATGTGACACATGAAGGATTTTGGGGAATATAAAAAACCTTTTTGGCCTCTCCTAGTCATGCACTGGCAGTGTGGGGTGGCAGTCATCTTGCCCGGTGCGACTCCCCCCTTTGTTTTTTTTTTTGCCCAGGATGTTTCTGGGCTTTTTGTCACTTCCTGATACCAGCTGCATCTTTGTGAAGTGTGGACATCAGTACACATTCCGTCGTTTTTTTGGGGCGTTAAAAAACAGCAGTGGTGGTGTCTTTTTAAAAACAAACTTTGAGGAAAGTGGAGCCCGTAATTCATCGCAAAAATTTCAGCGGGCAGCCAGGTTTTTTTTTTTTTTTCATGTGTCACCATGGTGAATTCCCCCTGAAAAGTTTTGTCCAAGGTCATAGGGGAAAAAAAAAAATTGTAAAAGAAATTTGTTGTGACCCTGCAGCCCAGTATCATATCGAGGGACTACATGTTTTCCTTTTTTTTTTTTTCAGGGATGCCCTTGCAGACTTCCCTGTGTAAATCTGTGATTCCATGCATACTAGAAATGCACCAGGCTCCCCGATTTTTTACCGTATTGCCGGGCTTACTTGGCATTTTTTGGGAAGGGGCATTTTCCCGGGAAAAAGGGAAAAAACGTTCGTTTACTGTCACCTCGGGCCGGGTTTAAAATCAGGGGAAGGGCTGCACCCTTTTCCCCAAACATCCCTGATGGGAAAAAGTTTGTCAGATTTTGTTCTGGTGTCTCTTTTGTCAAATCTGAGGACTCTTGATTTCATTTGAAACCTTTGAAGTGACATTTGTTGCCCGGAAAATATTCCTGCCTTTCGATGACCCCGAGACTTTCAGGGCCCTTTTGAAAAATTTGTAAAACTCCAGAAAGGGAGAAGAACCCCAATGTGGGCACAGGTATCACTGAGGTCATTCAATGTTCCGGGGACTTTTTTCCTTCAAGGTTTCATAGAAATAATGATTTTTTTTTTGACAATGGCTTAAACAGATCAAAACTGTCTTGAGGGGGCACTTAAATTTGTACGCAAACCTTGTGAATCCGGGGGTCTTTTTTATGCATTTGCAGCATCCCCCTGCCATATACATCTGGGGTATGAGGTCCAAATGATCTTCCCCTTTTTGGATTTAAATTCTTTGCGGGAGCAGCTTCAGCATCGGGACCCCTCACCAGATTATGAACTGTCTGTGTCCCCGGTTGATTTCCACTATTTTCCTCCTCAAAAAAACCTGTTCGTCTTATCAGTTTGCTACTGTTGCCCTCTATTCATTATATCCAAGTATAACCCAATTTGTCTTGCATCTAATCTTCTCCTCATTGTTGCATGGTGTAAACTGAAGATGTATACCGCAAAAGTACCAACGTAAGTGATTTGGCCATACATCCCGGACTTTGCCCCAAACTCAAGTTGTTGGAGGTAAAGTGGTGGGGCTTTTGGGTTTTATTGGTTTATGAGTTCGTTTTGGGATTATTATTGTTTTTTTCCCTTTTATATTAGACTGGGTCAAAATTTTAACCCAAAAAACACAAATTTATAATTTTAATAAACATTTTACAATTAGTAAAATAGTTTTATTTTATTGTTTTTTTGTTTAAAAAACAATTTTCGGAAAAGTAAAAAAAGTCTTCATGAATAAAAAAAATGTATGTAGAATTTGTATGCATTTAAAACCAAAAAAGGGTCGGTCCTAACCAAAGGGGAAAGGAAAAAAACGCTGAAAAGGGGAGCCTTGAGTCTTGTTAAGGGGACCCTGATGTTCTGCTGACAGCAGAGACCTTGGTGTAGCTAGAGGGAAAGTAGAACTGGGTCCACCCCACCAGAAAATGGGATTCTCCCCCCTTTTATTAAAGAAAGATAAAGAGGGGTGTTTATCTCTTTCTGATGGTCCATATGGAACTGGTATCTACATGATATGCTGAATAATTCTTGGAATATCAAGTTCCTCCAACATCATAAACTATTATATGATTCATTTGAAGAGAATACGATAAAAAATAGGTGACAGGGGGATACCCCAAAGGTCCCTTGGACATGCTGGGGGCACAATTCCCCCCTTCTTCCAAATTAACCTCACAACACACACGGATGAGGCTCAGAGTGTAAGTGTGCTAGTAAAGGAGGGTTTGAGATTAAAAAAAAGTACCAGTCACTTTACTAAAGTTTGGAAAATATGGGCCCTTGAGCTGAAAGTGTTAATTGGTAAGACATCCATCTGTGATAATGTACAAGATCATATTAGCATATAAGCTCCTTGCTTGGTAGTAGATATCCATGATCCAAAATGGGAAGAGAACAAGTACGTACCTACTGGAAATGGTGATGAGTGTGCTGCATTTGGAAACTTTTAAACAGCAAAAGGAAATGAGTTTGTGTATAGTGAAACCACTCATTTGTACATGATAGCAATGGTTGTATTGCAGGGCCATGTCTTCCAAAGACATGTATTACATCTGTGTAAATGCTGCATATAAGTGGATTCATCTTGGTGTAGAAGGAACATGCACTACAGCCAGGCTGTCAACATCTACCTTTTTTTTTAGTTCCCCACAAAAATGTAGACATAAAGAAAATACCCAAACAACATTGACAAAAGGGGACAGAAAAAGAAACCAGGAAAAATGGGAAAAAACCCTTTTGTCTCAAAAAACACGGTTTAAAACAGTAGTTCTTTATTTCTATATCCTATGGTAATGCAGGCTTGAGATAAGTTGGTAGAGGCCACAAATTACATGACATGATCTGTGATGTGACCCGTGCACCATGGAGTCACTTATTAAACTTTATTAAACCCCATTTTGCACCCAATAAAGTTGTCCCAAATAAAAAAACGAGACTCGGTGCCTGGAATTTAATGGCCATAGCGGCCAGTTTATTATCAAACAAATAACATATAATTAACAATTTTAGTAAAAAATCTCGGAATGAGTAACCATACTGAGCGGAGGAGGTTCTTGGAGCTACAAAAAATATGGTGACTGATAAGTGACATTGCAGTTCACGTAGACATATATATCCTCAGCCGTAAACCATCAGCTCAGGAGCACTAGAATGATCTAATGGCTAATTAACCAAAACCGGCTCCCAGGGACCCCAAACTGTACAAGCCCAATGGATTAATTAAAATTTTTAAAAATGAGGGGCCATCTCCATTGATGAACCACCCCCCCACCAATTTAAACACCAACTCCAATGACCTCCAACCAGGCACCGTAACATAAACAGGGCGGAACTCTCCCCACAGACTTAATTCAAGATAAGAAAAGAAACACAAGACACCACGAAAACAAAAGGAAAAAAAAACCTAGGAAAGGGAGGGGGGGGGGGTATCTCGTCTGCTCCTCGCCCAATTTTCCACCCATTTTTCAACTGCTGGAACTCGCAGTTAAGCCCCACCCCCCCAATGAAAACAGCCCATCCCCCCGGCCCGGTAGTGACCTCCCTTCACCCAGGGGAGGAGCTCTGGCTCCTGCTTTATGGGTCCACAGAACGGCATATCTTGCAGTGCGGGAAGGTAGGATGTGCCAAATTATAGGCCCCATCTGCTGTCATTATATTGATTCAGCAGAACATTTTCAAATAAGGACAGATTTAAATAAAATTGCAGAAATGAGCTATGATTTGATAAGAAGGCAACAAGTAAAGGAGAACTCATGTTACTGCCATGTATCTAAAATGTAAACAGAAAAACAAATATTGTGTTCCAATGTGTTTCTCTTAAACTAAAAAGGATGATTAGGGAGGAACATAAATTACCAAGAATGTATAAAAGTACATACTATTAAAAAGTAGCACAAATCACCAAGGACCACATGTATGAAAACTGTCTTGGTCTAAAACTTTAATTGTCGCCCATAGAAACCAATCAGTGCTCCCCTTTCATTTTATAAGGATTGGAAGAATGAAAGGGGCGCCCCGTGATTGGTTTCTATGGGGAAAAAAAAAAGTTTAGACCGAGGACTGGGGGTGGCTGGCACCTGATGGCCCGGGTGTGCTTAGTCTGTGTCTGCTGAGAGCCCTTTTTTAAAAGCTTCCAAAGGCCCTAAAAATGGGACCTAGGCGGCCAAAAAAGGGAAAACTGGATCCCAGCAGACCCCCAGGGCGATGGATATGCCCCTCCAAATTTTTTTTCTCCGTGGCGGGCCTTACCTCGGAGCCCCCCCGGGTCATTCTTTACCAGCGTATCTTCCCTGCCCAAGAAAGGGCGTGCTTCCCCTGGAGCCTCGGGAGCCTTGCAGCCATCAGAGACGAGAAGAGGGAGGAGAAGAGCGAGGCAGCGCTCCACCGGACCCAGCCCCAAAACGCGAGCGGAATGGAAGGACGGAGGGGCGGGGCAGCCCCGGGGACCAGGTTTCAGATGCCCTCTTCCCCGGCACAGCAGCGGAAAACCCGGGGGGAGACGGGGGAGCGCGTCGCATTCGTCCTGGACCCCACGCGTGACAAAGTGCCGGCTTTTGCCCCGCGGGGGAGGACTGTGCCCCAAAAAGTACTCGGGGGGCTAGAGAAGAACTGGGGAGCCCCCGCTCCCCAAAACTGGGCCCAGTTGCCTGGCTCGGGAAGTCCCTTGCCTCAATTTTCCCATGGAGCCCTTGACTTAGGGCCAGAGGGCTGCCACCTTCTCCCCTCCAGGTATTAACCTGAGCAGCAGGACTGCCCAGCCTAGCTCTACCTGCACCAGCCCACAGGACTATCTGGGAGGGGTGTCCCCCCTGCAGCAGGGGGCTCAGTGGGGACTGAGGGTCCCATCCCCCCTTTTGGGATTTGGTTTTCCACTAGCCATTACCTCGGCTGCTTTCTCAACTTGGCCCGATGTGGGGGTATTGCGGGCCTTCCCCGGGGACTGTGCTGGATCCCCCGGAAAGGCACGAATACCTCACAGAATTGGTCTCCACCTTGCGGTGTCCCCCAATGGTGTGGCTGCTTTTGTGGAAAAAAGCATGAAACCTATACGGGACCCGACCTCATGTCTGAGGTTGCCGGGGGCCCCCCTGGCACCGGGTTTATTTTATGAGCTGCCAAGCGTCCCCTAATTCCCTTTCAGAACTGCTTAAAAGCACTGCGGGCCACCCGACCAGGCCCTTCTATCATCTACCTTCTAAAAGGGATTTTTCTGTATTATCTGCAGACTAAAAGGGGGTGGCAAAGACCTCCTTTTGCTAAGACAGATGTTTCTGCTGCCCCAGCATCTTTGTCCGTGCCGGGAGAAAAGTTCCAGGGTGGGTGAGACTTTCTTTAAAAAGGGAATTCAAGTCCCCTTTTGCAAAGCTTTTCCCTTTGGCATCTACCCCCTTGCTGCCCAATTAGAGGGAATTTTTGAGAATCTTTAACAGGGGGAATAATATCAGGGTTCGTGGACTGCCAAAAAAAAAAAAACGATTAGAAAAACAGGAGCTCGAAAATTACTCTTCCCAAAAACTTTCTTTTCGCTTTTAAAATAACCAGAGGACCATATTGAACTTGATCGTGCTCATTTGCTCTGCGTCCCCAAACCCAAGCCCCACAGGGGGGCCAAAGAGACGTGATCTTTTCAGTGCATTATATCTGTAAAGGAAGAAATTTGAAAAGGCCAGAGCCATCACAGTTTCCCCGGGTTCGAGGGTGCTGCTATCCCCATTTTTCCGGACCTCTCGTGGGGTATCCATTGCACTGCAGGTTAGAAATGGGGGAGGACCTTGTGGGGCTATTTTTCAGGGCGGATCTCCCCCTTTCTTGTCGGCTCTACGTCTTCCGCTTGTAGCCCTCCCCGGATGGGACTCTTCCCATTGGTTTCCCCGGAAATCAGCGTCCCCGGCCCAGGGGGGCCTCCCTCTAAGGAAAATTTTAAAACCGTCGGGAACCCCCAAGGGGAACAAAAAATCCGGAGATATTTGACAAGGTTCCCAATTTGCGGGGAAACCTTTTTTGGGGATCCCCCTTTGAATTTCCTTTTTTTCCCTAGTCGGTCCCCCAACGGGACGCTAAGTGTCATTATTTTTCTCTTCTTTTTTTTTGGTCCCCCTGCAATGGTTTACTAGATCCCCCTTTCTTTTAGTGCTCATAGAAAAGGGATTAAGGGGTTTCTTGGAGATGTTGGAAGTTGTTAAATCCCTAAGCTCTGTTGTATTTAAACTTTTCGCGCCTGGGGTGGAGGTTTTTAGTATCCCCCTATTTCCTAAAAATAAAACACCTCCCTCCCCCTTTTTTTTTTTTTTTTCTTCTCTTCTCTTTCTCTCCCCTTCCCCCCCCTTTCCCTGGGAAAAGCTTTACTGTGTTACCCTTAATGTTAAGTTTTTTTGACATCCCCGGGAAAGGAGATCGTTTATTTTTTATTTAAATTTCTAAACCAAAGGGCCCCAAAATCTTATGTTTCCAGGAGACACATTCCCTTAAAAAATCATGTGTTTTGTTTCTACGTGATTGATATACCCCCCCCTGGTTTCCTTTCCCGTAAAACTCTGGCCCAAAACTAAGGGGGGGGGCAATTTTTTTTCCTGGGGCACTTCCCCAAAGAAAATTTTTTTGGGTTGGGGGAAAAAGAATGTGGAGGGACGATACCCTTTTTGATGATGCAGCATTCGGGGCACCCCGTTCACCCATTGCCAAAATCTTTTCGCGCCCAACCCTGGGCCCGGTTTCCTTTCTGAAACCAGGGGATTCGATGAGCGAATGCTTTTTCCCCGGGACCTAAATCCTCTGTGGGGACTTTAATTTAGTGTTGCAACCTGTGGTGGATACCTCCTCGGGGTGGGCCGCTATTTCTTTTGCCAAATTAAAAAAAATAAAAAAGACTGTTTTGGGGAAAATGAATTGTTTTTATGTTGGCGCCCTTCTTAAAACCCCCCGGCTCGGACTTACTTTCACTAAATCCGCCCTAAGGTTT
>JAODAL010085185.1:0-10668 GCA_025379985.1 Phyllomedusa bahiana
GGCAGTCACACTAGGAGCCTCACTGTAAGAGCGGTCACACGGGAGCCTACTGTAAGAGGGTCACACGTGGAGGTCTCTAAGAAGAGCGGTCACACTGTGGATTTTCTATAAGAGCGGTACATTCCCCAGGGGTCGTTTTTCCGGGGCATACAGGGGAGGGCGTCGTCGTGGGGGGGCTCGCTGTCGGGGGCTCTCGCCGGTCGGTGTCGGGTTCTCGGTGTCTCCGCTCGGGGTCGGTTACAGATTCCGGGCAGTAGTTTTACCTGCGCCGCTCGCTTTCCTCGTTTCCCTGACCCGGAAGTGCTTTGCAGTGAGGTCGATGAGTCGCACAGGACGCCGGGAGTGACGTCAGTGGGCGGAGCTTATAGAATCGCGCGGGCACTAGAGGGCGGGTAACAGCGAGGCCGCCGCCATTTTACTGAAGACAGAAGAAAAGAGAATGACGGAAAATAGTGAAATATGTGAGCGCCCCCTGCAGGGCGGCCGCCGCGTCACACTGGCTGTATAAGTTAGAGGGGACAGCCTATATCGGAGCCTCAAAATTTTTAAATTTTCATATAAAGTGTGGGTTACGGGGAGATCAAGGACAGGTAAGTTGACTGTAGGGATCGTCTGTCAGAGGTGATGATAATAGAGCAGCCTAGAGCCAGGTACAGAGCCCCGGAACAACGTCACTGCACCTCTGCTAACCCTACTGTGTATGGGGCCCCGGGGAACTCACTGCCCTTGCTAACCCCACGTGTTTGGGGCCCCGGAGCGACGGATTCACTGACCTTGCAAAACCCCAGGTATGGGGGCCCCGGAGCAACGGAGCACTCACCCCTGCTAATACGTGTTGGGGCCCCCCAGCAAGGATGTCCTGCACCCTGCTAACCTACGTGTAGGGGGCCCCCCAGCAAGGTATGTCACTGCACCTCTGTAACCCATTGTATGGGGCCCCGGACAGACGTCACGCCCTCTGCTAACCCTACTGTGTTTTTGGGGCCGGGGGCGACGGATGCCCCTGCACCTCTGCTAACCCATGTGTAGGGCCCCGAGCAGCGGAGCACTGCAAACCCCTGTAAACCCCACTGTGTATTGGGGCCCCGGGGGCAGCGGGTTCACTGCACCTTGCTAACCCCACTGTTTGGGGCCCCGGAGAACGGATGTACCAACCCTGCAACCCTACGTGAAAGGGGCCCCGGAGCAGACTCACTGCACCCCTGCAACCCTACGTTATGGGGCCCCCGGCAGACGAATGTCACTGCACTTCTGCTAACCTACTGTGTATGGGGCCCCGGGGCAGACAGATTTCACTGCACCCCTCTAAAACCCCACTGGTAGGGGCCCCAGACAGACGGATGTCACTGCACCCCTGCTAACCCTACTTGTGTGGGGCCCCTGGACAGATAGGTACTGCCCCTGCAAACCCCACTGTGTATGGGGCCCCGGGGCGACGGGTGTCACTGCACCTCTGCAACCCCGTGTTGGGCCCCGGAGCAGCAGATGTCACCGCACCTTTGCTAACCCACTGTGTAGGGGCCCCGGAACAACGTCACGGACCTCTGCTAACCCAAATGTGTATTTTGGCCCGGGGCGCGTAGTCACGCACCTCTGCTAACCCTACTGTGTAAGGGGGCCCCCGAGCAGACGGTGTCACTGCACCCCTGCAACCCTACTGTGAGGGCCCGGAGCAAAAGTATGTCACTGCCCTCTGCAACCCCTGTGTATGGGGGGCCCCGGAGCAGCGTCACTGACCTCTGTAACCCTACTGTGAAGGGGCCCCCAGAGGACGAATGTCACTGCCCTCTGCTAAACCCCCTGGGGTATGGGGCCCCGGACAGACAGATGTCACTGCACCCTGCTAACCCACGTGTAGGGGCCCCAGAGCAACGGAAGTCACGACCCTGCTAACCCTACTGTGTAAGGGGCCCGGAGCAGATAGATGTCACTGCACCTCTGCTAACCCTATGTGTATGGGGCCCCGGGGCAGACGGAGTCATGCACCTCTGCTAACCCCACTGTGTATGGGCCCCGGGGCGACGGGTGTCACCGCACCCCTTTGCTAACCCTACTGTGTATGGGGCCCCGGGAAAAACGCACGCACCTCTGCTAAAACCCCACTGTGTAGGGGGCCCGGAGCAAGTATGTCACTGCACCTTGCTAAAACCCAAAGTGTATGGGGCCCCGGGGCAGACGTCCCACTGCACCCTGCTAACCTACTTTATGGGGCCCCCCGACGACGAATGTCACTGCACCCTTTCTAACCCACGTGTATGGGGCCCCCACAAAGGTGTCACCGCACCTTTAAACCCACTGTGTATGTGGCCCCGGAGCAGACGGATGTCACTGCACCTCTGCAACCACTTGATGGGGCCCGGAAAAGACAGATTCACTGCACCTCGCAATCCTACTGTTATGGGGCCCCCAAACTACGGATTCACTGACCCTCTAACCCTACTGGTAGGGCCCTGGAGCAGAAAAATTTTACTGCACCTCTGCTAACCCTCTGATATGGGGCCCTGGAGCAGATAGATTCACCGCACCTCTGCTAAACCCCACTTGTATGGGGCCCCCGGAGCCGCGGATGTCACTGCACCCCTGTAACCCCATGGATGGGGGCCCCCGGGGCAAGGATGTCACTGCACCTCTGCTAACCCTACTGTGTATGGGGCCCCGGAGCAGACAGAGTCCCTGCACCTTGAAACCCTATGTTAGGGGCCCGGAGCGATAGATGTCACCGCACCCTGCTAACCCTACTGTGTATGGGGCCCCGGAGAAACGGATTCACTGCACCTTGCAACCCTATGTGTATTGGGCCCCCCAGCAGACGGTGCACTGCACCTCTGCTAACCCCACGTGATGGGGGCCCCCGGGGCAACGGGTTCACTGCACCTCTGCTAACCCTACTGTGATGGGGGCCCCCGGGGCAGACGGGGTGTCACTGCACCTCTGCAACCCTTGTGTATGGGCCCCGAGCAAGGAGTCACTGCACCTCTGCTAACCCACTGGTAGGGGGCCCGGAGCAGACGGATGTCATTGGCACCTCTGCTAACCCACTGTGTATGGGGGGCCCCGGAGCAGACGATGTCACTGCACCCTGCTAACTCTATGGGTAGGGGCCCCGGAGCAGAAAGGGTGTCATCCCCTTGCAACCCTACTTGGGATGAGGCCCGGGGCAGACGTCACTCCCCCTCTGCAAACCCTCTGTTATGGGGTCACGAGCGACGGATGTCACTGCACCCCTGCTAAACCCAATTTGTTGGGGCCCCGGGGAACGGATGTCACTGCACCCTGCTAAACCCCACTGGTATGGGGGCCCCAGGCAACGGGTGTCAACACCCCGCTAACCCTACTGTGTATGGGCCCCCCAGCAAGGGTTCACTGCACCTCTGCTAAACCCCACTGTTTTGGGGCCCGGGGGCAACGATTCAGCACCCCTGCAACCTACTGTGTTGGGGCCCGGACAGACGGTGTCACTGCACCCCGCTAACCCTACTGTGTATGGGGCCCCCCGGGGCAGACGATGTCACGCACCTCTGCTAACCCACGTGTAGGGGGCCCCCAGCAGACGGATTCACGCACCTTCTAACCCTACTGTGTTGGGCCCCCTATCAACGGGTTCACCACACCCCTGCTAACCCTACTGGTATGGAGCCCTGGAGCAACGGTGCACTGCACCTTGCTAACCCCACGTGTATGGGGCCCGGACAGACGGAGTCAAGCACCTCTGCTAACCATTGTATGGGGCCCCCCAGCCTGATCACGCCCCCCCCCCCCCCCCCCCCCCCGGAGCAAAGGATGTCACTGCACCTCTGCTAACCCCACTGTGTATGGGGGCCCCGGAGCAGAAGGATGTCACTGCCCTTGCAACCCCATGTGTAGGGGCCCCGGACAGAAAGGGTGTCACTGCACCTCTGCTAACCCCACTGGTATGGGCCCCCGGAGCAGACGGGATTCCCCTGCAACCTCTGCTAACCCTACTGTGTATGGGACCCGGGGGCAGACGGTGTCATGCACCTCTGCTAAACCCCACGTGTATGGGGCCCCGGGGCAGACGGATACCCAGCACCCTGCTAACCCTACGTGTTGGGACATGGAGCAGACGGGTGTCACTGCACCCGCTAATCCCACTGTGTTGGGGGCCCCCGGGGCGACGGTGTCACTACATCTCTGCTAACCCATGTTACCGGGGGCCCGGGGCAGTGGATGTCACCGCATCCTTGCTAACCCTACTGGTATGGGGCCTGGGCGACGTCACGCACCCCTAACCCTAGTGAAAAGGGGCCCCGGAGCAGACGGGTTTCCTAAACCTCTGCTAACCCTACTTTGGTATGGGCCCGGAGCAACGGATGTCCCCACCTTCTAACCCTACGTGTATGGGGCCCGAGCAGACGGATGTACTGCCCTCTGCTAACCCACTGGTATGGGACCCGAGCAGAGGATGCCCCCGCACCTCTGCTAACCCTACGTGTATGGGTCAGAGCAAAAGGATGTCCCCAAAACCCCTGCTAACCCCTACTGTGTAGGGGCCCCGGAGAGAGGAAGTCACTCAAAACCCCTTTTCTAAACCCTACGTGTTGGGGGCCCCGGAGCGACGGATTCACTGCACCCTGCTAAACCCCATGTGTATGGGGGCCCCCACAACGGGGTTTCACTGCACCTCTGCTAACCCAATGTTTATGGGACCCGGGGGCAGACGAGTAACTGCCCCTCTGCTAACCCTACTGGGATGGGCCCCCCCCAACCGTTGATGGAAGAACAAAAAGCTGGTGGCCGTGTTATGGGCTGGGGAATGTTTTTTAGGGGAAATTCTCTGGCCCCTCATTCATTTTGAACGCGCTTCTCACCTTGATTTGGGTATAAATCCCTCCTTGCAGATCTCTTACACCCATACATCCTGGTTTTTCTCCTCTGTGGCAGATGTGACCTTTAACAAGACAATGCGACATCACACGGCAAGAAATGTCCGACTTTGGGTTTTGGAAAAAGCAGGACCAAGACTTCCAAGTCCCAAACCAGGCCCATAATGCCAAGGGCGTTGATTCTGGCTATCATGCCCCTTGTTGTGGCCTAATGATCATCTATGTGGACACGGAGAGGAGACCTCTCCAAACCTCTTCTGCATGGAAGGGAGACCTCTTCGAACCTCATTTACGCAGACATGGCGAATAGACCCCCTTCGATCCCCATCTACATGGTCACAGCTGGTAGACAGACCTCTTCAAACCTCATCTACGTTGACATGATGAGGAGAACTCTTCAAACCTCATCTATGTGGACACAGAGCGAAGACCCCTTCATACCTCATCTACGTGGACACAGTGTGAAGACCCCTTCATACCTCATCTACGTGGACACAGTGTGAAGACCCCTTCATACCTCATCTACATGGACACAGTGTGAAGACCCCTTCTTACCTCATCTACGTGGACACAGTGTGAAGACCCCTTCATACCTCATCTACGTAGACACAGTGTGAAGACCCCTTCATACCTCATCTACGTGGACAAGGTGAGAAGACCCCTTTGAACCTCATCTACATGGATACGACAAGAAGACTCCTTCGAACCTTATCTATGTGGACACGGCTGGGAGACTCCTTTGAATCTCATCTACGTGGACACGATAAGGAGACCCCTTCAAAACTCATCTATGTAGATACGGCTGGGAGACCCCTTTGAACCTTATCTATGTGGACATGGCTGGGAGACTCCTTCGAACCTTATCTATGTGGACACGGCTGGGAGACCCCTTCAAACCTTATCTATGTAGATATGGTAGGGAGACTCCTTTGAATCTCATCTACATGGACACGATAAGGAGACCCCTTCAAACCTCATCTATGTGGACACGACAAGGAGACCCCTTCAAACCTCATCTATGTAGATATGGCTGGGAGACCCCTTCGAACCTCATCTATGTGGACACAGCGAGGAAACCCCTTCAACCTCATCAACATTGACTTAGCGAGGAAACACCTATGAACCCCAATTACATGTGATAAAACTATGGGGACAGACAGGTGAGTGAGGGGTATTTTTGGTATGACCTCTTGGATAAAGTAACAGCTGGTAAAGGGGTGCTCCTACCATAGACTTTGATGGCTCTCTATACTGCTCCGTTACTTTCAGGGTCCCGCTCCTGAAACAGACTCTGATTGCATAGATGCACCTAAGGTGTAGGAGCACCCCTTTGATTGTCTTAGAGTGTGAAATTAGAAGGACACAGTGACTTATAAATTACATTCATTTTACTACAATATCACAAAGGTCAACTGCACCGCAACAGATCACACGAAAGAACTACAAGAGCCGCCCAAGACAAGCGCAGAAGATAAGTTTTTGCCTAACACTGTCCACTGTGATCTCGTATCTGGACAACTCTTGACTCATCATTGGCCGAGGACAGGAAACATCAGATTACAGTTTACTCCACATCTTCTTTCCACCTCGAAGCGTCCATGTCTTATCTCGTCTCAATAGAAATGTGTGAGAACGTTGCGATTGTCTCGTACATCAAGCTCCAGGCTGTAATCTTCTATCCAGACAACTGAGGAATGGAGACTCTTGACTCATCGTTGGCGATCAGCTCATACCTCATAATGGAGTCCATGCTCCAGGCTGTAATCTTGTATCCGGACAATTATGGTGACTGAGACTCTCAACTCATCATTGGCCGAGGACAGGAAACATCAGATTACGGCTTTCTTCACATCTTCATTCCACTTCAATGCGTCCACTTTACCTCCAGAAACATGTGCGAGAACGTTGTGAGTGGCTCATTCTTCGAGATGGAGTCCATGCTCCAGGCTGTTATCTTCTATCCAGACAACTGAGGGGGGGTGATGAAACTCTCGACTCAATCTATTTGCCGTATAGCTCCCAACTCAAGATGGAGTCCATGCTCCAGGCTGTTATCTACTATCCGGACAACTGAGGTGATGAAACTCTGGACTCGTCGTTGTCTGAGGACTGGAGACTACAGTTTATGGTTTACTCCACCTCATCTGTGGGAAGATGTTTGAGAACAATTGGCTCATTCTTCATGATGGAGTCCATGCTCCAGGCTGTCATCTCATATCCGGACAACTGAGGTGATGAAACTCTCGACTCATCATTGCCGTATAGCTCCTAGCTCAAGATGGAGTCCATGCTCCAGGCCTGTAGTCTTGTATCCAGACAACTGAGGTATGAACTCTCGACTCATCATTGCCGTATAGCTCCTAGCTCAAGATGGAGTCCATGCTCCAGGCTGTTATCTTCTATCCGGACAACTGAGGTGATGAAACTCTCGACTCATCATTGCCGTATAGCTCCTAGCTCAAGATGGAGTCCATGCTCCAGGCTGTTATCTTCTATCCAGACAAACGAAGTGATGAAACTCTGGACTCGTCATTGTCGTACAGCTCCTAGCTCATGGTGGAGTCCATGCTCCAGGCTGTTATCTACTATCCGGACAACTGAGGTGATGAAACTCTGGACTCGTCGTTGTCTGAGGACTGGAGACTACAGTTTATGGTTTACTCCACCTCATCTGTGGGAAGATGTTTGAGAACAATTGGCTCATTCTTCATGATGGAGTCCATGCTCCAGGCTGTCATCTCATATCCGGACAACTGAGGTGATGAAACTCTCGACTCATCATTGCCGTATAGCTCCTAACTCAAGATGGAGTCCATGCTCCAGGCTGTTATCTTCTATCCGGACAACTGAAGTGATGAAACTCTCGACTCATCATTGCCGTATAGCTCCCAACTCAAGATGGAGTCCATGCTCCAGGCTGTCATCTCGTATCCAGTCAACCGAGTCTCTGACTATCCCTATCTTGGGTCTCGTTCAAGCTTCTGGATTTCCTCTGACCTGAACTCTGACGAGTTTCTAACAATTTTTGGCTCCTGGCATTCGTTTCCCGACATCTAATGCATGAGTGCTCTCTCCTGCCGTACTGATCATGTGACGTCCATCACTTAGGCGCTTTCGTCTTTGTCCAGCTGTATGGTCAGGTCCTCAGTTCTTCGTGGTAGATGTGCAGGTCTGCTGGAGGTGGGTCCTTTCATGACTCAGTAAGATGCCTCTGCGGTTAAACCTCTTGCCGCACTGGTTGCAGGCGTACGGTCGCTCTCCTGTGTGAATCCGCTGATGGGTGGTCAGGTGTGTTTTAGGCTGAAGCTTCTTCCGCACTCTTGGCAGGAGTAGGGTCTCTCACCCGTGTGGAGCCGCACATGCTTCGTGAGGTGTTGCTTCTGAATGAAGCTCTTGCCGCACGTGGGGCAGGGGTACGGCCTTTCTCCGGAGTGGATCCTCAGGTGGTTGATCAGGGTATGTTTTTGGTTGAACGATTTGTCGCACACAGAACATGGGAAGACTCGTCCTCGGCCCTCGTTGTGTTTCGGGCCACTCTGCGAGGACTCCTTGTCCTTCAGCTCTGGTTTTGTAGTAACAGAACTGGAATGTCTCTGGTGGCTTCTCTGATGTAAGGTCAATGTCTCCTGGTGGCTGAAGCTTTTCTGGCACGTGCTGCATGAGAACGGCTTGTCTGCAGCATCAGAGCAGTGCTGGGCTAGGGGCAAATGTTTGAGAGTCCTACTGGGAAGATTACGTGAGGGTTGTCTATCCCTGTTGTGCATCTTCTCATGCTTCATCAACAGATTCTTCTGAAAAAATGTCTTCCCGCAGTGACCACACGCATGGATCTTCTCACCACTGTGAAGAGGCTCATGTTGTTCCAGATCCTCTCTCTGGCCAAATAACTGCCCGCACCATTGACAGGAGAAGTGTGTGGCCACCACATGGGGCTCTTCGTGGTTCTGCAGACCCATTATGCTTCCTAACATCTGGTCTGAAGGATCTTGAGCATCCAGGCTCTCCCCATCATCTATGATGAGCACTGGTTTCTCCTCCGACAAGATGAGAGAGGTCAACATGTCTGCAGGTCCATCAAGCAAACCTTCTGCTGCAGACCCCCTTTGGTTGAAGCCTGTTCCACAATTAGTACAGTTCATGTTTATCTCCTCGCGGTCACCAAAGCTCTTCCCACACTGTCTGCAGGTGATGGAGGTCTCCCCTGTATGCAACATTATCTGCTCCACCATCTGCTGCTCTGGTACCTCCACCATGTAGACGCCATTAGAGGTCACATCCTCTACAGGGTGGGATGCTCCTGGGGGGCTTCTAGGGGGGATGTCTTCGGGTTTGGACTTGCAGTGGATTCGTTGATGTGCTTGATAGGTGCTTCTCCGGGTAAATCTCTTCCCGCAGGCGCAGCAGCTGTAGGGCTTCTCCCCGGTGTGAGTCTTCATGTGGGTACACAGGTTATGTTTCATGCTGAAGCTTCGGCCGCACTCGCTGCAGGTGTAGGGCTTCTCCCCTGTGTGAGTGCGGATGTGCTTGGTCAGGTGCTGCTTTTGGATGAAGCTGCGTCCACACTCGGGGCAGGTGTGCGGCCTCTGACCGGTGTGAATCCTGTAGTGATTGATGAAGGTTTGCTTGTTGAAGAATCGCTTTCCGCACTGAGGACATATGAAGGGTCTGGGATTCAGTGGTCGTCCACTGCAGGAGACTTTCGGGGGCTCCTTCTTCTCAGAGGCTGCCGGCTCCTTGGGTGGTGGTGTGTCTACAGCAGGCGGCAGGAGGACCGGGTCGCAGGGCTTCACCGCCTCCTTTGGCTGCATCACGTTGTTGCTGCCGGTTGTCCTGCTCAGGTGGCATCTCTGATGAGCGCGTAGATTTTCGCGGCGGCTGAAGTTCCTGCCGCATTCGATGCAGGGATAGGGCTTCTCTCCAGTGTGGATCCTCTGGTGGGTTGTAAGGTTATGCTTCAGACTGAAGCCGCGGCCACACAGCTGGCAGACGTACGGCCTCTCTCCAGTATGCAGCCGCTGGTGCTTGGTCAGGTGCTGCTTCTGGATGAAGCTCTTTCCACACTGGTGACAACAGTACGGCCGCTCCCCGGTGTGGATACGCTGGTGCTTGATGAGGTTGTGCCGCTGTCCGAAGGCTCGTCCGCACACAGGACAGTAAAAAGGTGCATTCACCTCAGCAGGAGCAGCGCTCTGCACATCCTCGTCACTCCAGGGAGCCTCCTCTTTACAGTTCACGTCATACTCCACTTTCACCTCCACGTGATCAGGACTGGTTGGTGACATCTCAGATCCAAGTCTGCTCTGGACCAAGGCGTCAATGTCCATCATGTGAGACCCTGGAGGAGACACGAGAAGGCAAGCTAAAGTCACAGCGCTCATCAGACCCCGAGGCCAGTGCCCTCCCAGTGCATCCCAGTACAACCAGGAGAGGGTCAGGTGGAGAGTGACCAGAGGAAAGTGATAGAAGGAGAGTGTGAGAGAAAAGTGATAGAAGGAGAGTGAGCGAGAAAAGTGATAGAAGGAGAGTGAGCGAGAAAAGTGATAGAAGGAGAGTGAGCGAGAAAAGTGATAGAAGGAGAGTGAGCGAGAAAAGTGATAGAAGGAGAGTGAGCGAGAAAAGTGATAGAAGGAGAGAGAGAAAAGTGATAGAAGGAGAGTGAGCGAGAAAAGTGATAGAAGGAGAGTGAGCGAGAAAAGTGATAGAAGGAGAGTGAGAGAGAAAAGTGATAGAAGGAGAGTGTGAGAGAAAAGTGATAGAAGGAGAGTGAGAGAGAAAAGTGATAGAAGGAGAGAGCAAAAAGGATAGAAGGGAGAGAGAAAAGTGA
>JAODAL010085186.1:0-10667 GCA_025379985.1 Phyllomedusa bahiana
TCTCGGCCTCGTACCGGGCGGGGCAGTGGCGCAGGTGACCCGGCCTCCCAGAATATTCCGGGGCCCGTACCGGGGCGGCAGGTGTGCAGGTGCCCTGGGTTCCCCCAAATATTCTCTGGGCCCGTACCTGGGGGCAGTGTGTACGGGTGACCTCGGTCTCCTCAAATTTTTCCCCCGGGTCCTCGTCCTGTGGCATGTTGACGGGTACCCGGCCTCCCAAAAATTTCTCGGGGGCCTCGACCTGGGGGGCATGTGGGCGGGTTACCTGCCTCCAGAATATTTCGGGGCCTTGTACCTTTTGGGGCATGTGTGGCAGGTACCTCTTCTCCTCAAATATTCTGGGGGAACATACCTGGTGGGAGTGTGTCGGTGACCTCGGTCTCCTCAAATTTTCTCGGTTTTTACCGGCGGGGCATGTGTGGCGGTGCCCCCGGGCCTCCTAGAATATCCGGGGCCTCGACCGGGTGGGCAGTGTGCAGGTACCTCGCCTCCCAAATTTCTCTGTGTCTTGACCTCTGGGCATGTTGGCGGGTCCCCGGCCTCCTCAAATTTCCGGGGCCTCGGGGGCAGGTGTGGCAGATACCCTTAGCCCCCAAATTCCCTGGGCCCTTACCGGCGGGCATGTTTTGGCAGGTGCCTCACCCCTCAAAAAATTCTCTGGGTCTCAGTACCTGGCGGATGGTGGCAGGGACCTCAACCCCTCAGAATAGCGTCGGGGCCTTGACCAACATGTGGGCGGTGCCCTTTGGGCCCCTCAAAATTCTCGGGGCCGGGTACCGGGTGAGCAGTGGTGGCGGGTCCTGGGTCTCCTAAAATTTTCTCGGGCGTTGTACCGGGGGCAGTGATGGCAGGTGACTTCGGTCTCAAATATTCTCGGGGCCCTCGTACCTGTGGGCAATGGTTCATGACCTCGGCCTCCTGAGAAAAATTCTCGGGGGCCGGTACTGGGGGCAGTGAGGCAGGGAGCCGGTCTCCTCAAATTTTCTCTGGGCTTAATCCGGGCGGGCATTGTGGCAGGTGACCCAAAATTCTGACCCAATACCTGACAGAAAAGTAATTTCACAGGCCCATGTGGTAAGGAAGTCGTATTAAACTGTAAACTTACTTCAGAAATTTTGTCAACAGGTCAACCAACGCCCGGCGTGTATGAAGAACCCAAACAGGGTTTATTCCGGGCTGAATTTTGTATTTTAAACACCAAAGTAGTAGGTAAAAATGAAACGTTACAGATTTTGGTGCAAAATGAGATACAGTGCTTCATCAGACAGAAAAGAGGAGAATGCTAGATGGAGGGAGGAGCTGAATACCTAAACACACATACAGGAAGATAGGGGATAAATTTAAAGAATAAAAAAGCTTTAAAAAAAATTACAATCGAAAATGAACCCAAATCAGGGGACTGACACTCCCCGTCTAAATCAGATTTCACTATAATACAATATAACAAATTTCCTAAACCGTAAGAAAGAAAAAACGTGCAAAATTCAATGGCAATAATATTAAGTAACAGTACTTTCTAAGTAAGTAACCAATGGAAAACAAAACCCCAAGAGAAACCCATCTTCGAGGGGGAAGCCGCAACATCCAACCCCTTCCCCCACCAACCCAGGGTAAATCCAGTGGTAGATTTAAGGAAGGGTACGATGGCATACCTGAAGAGTTTCCTTTTTCAGGGTCACTTCCTTATCCACCTAACCACCCATTTTGAATTTTTTTTTTCCATCGTGAGAAACCTAAAAGGCTTGCTTGAGCCTTAGTTTGGGGAACCACTGTGGTATAAGCTTAGAATTTTTTGGGCCCCAATCCCCTTTGCAGATTCAGCCCCCCAAATCAAGACGGGCTTCAGTGGGTATGTACCAGAGTCCTAAAACAAAAAACTTGGGCCCCATGTGTCAATAGCCCTAAGCAGGAGAACCCTTGTTCCGCGATATTTTTGGGATGAGTCAGTAGAGATGTTTATAACTCAGCAATTTCTACTGCGGCGCGCTGCGAAAAGTTCTAGTTTTGGAACAGAATGCGCATTTGGAACTAATTTTCTTTTCCTAGGAGAAATCCCGGGGGCTTCTGTCCCTCCAAAAAACCCCTCAGGTGGGCTACTGCAGCTAGGCTTCCTGGATCATCCAAGAAGACATAACTTTTTTCCTAGCAGCACAAGAATAATTGGAGCATGAATTCAAGAAGTCAAAGACACTGTTAAAGGCAACAAGGGTTCCCTGTTTAGTGAAAGGTTGTTACGGGGTTTGACACTTGGAAGTAAACATTCTTTTTGATGTCCCACAGTAAACCTAGGATCACAAAATGGGAGGGAATCAGAGCCAAGATAAGGCCCTTAAAATTTTGGTAGCATAAAACCCAAGAAAGCACCCTTTTACCTCTGACTTTGGGTTAAGATATTTTTGTGAACCTGAATTTGCACAACAGCTTTTCCTTGTTCGGGAGGAGATAATTTTTCTTTGCTGGTGGGGGAAGGGATTTAAGCCACATCCACATAAAATTCTTCTCAAAAACTGACGAGCTTTTGGACCCAAAACAAACCAAATTTTTTTTGGGTTTGCGCGGTGATACACCCAAAAGATGGGAGGCACCAGCATTCCTCCCCCTATGGGGTGCAGGTTTTGCAGGGTCCCTGTCAAAAAAAGTTCTGCATAAAGTCCAATAATGTTTTCTCCATTTCTGGTTTCCTCTTAAAGTTCATTTTAAAGAAAGATTTTGAAAATGCTTCTGAGATTGTTAGGTATTTTGCTCGGGATAAAAGGGGTATGGTGCTACCCACTGTTGAACTCATCTTGGGCAAACCCTTTTCCATAATTTTAAGAAATTCCTTTCTTCTCGTGCAGGTCAGCTTTTGTCTTCACTTGTTTAGCTAAAACTGCGATCCAAACTGTCACCCCGACAAAAAAGGAATTTATCTTCTAGATCATGTGGTCGTCACCCCATGAGCTTCCTTTACCCAGTAATGGTAGGACATGGTTGAAAATGGTTGCGACCATTGGTAAAACATGGGTTTTTAAAAATGAGGAAATCTTAGGGGGCTTCTTAACTGGTCAATGAAAAGTTTCCTATATCACCCAGCCAGATCAAGGGCGTTGAGCAAATGAGCCTCATGAGGTCCATTGATTTCTGCGTCCCTTTTGTGTACCCGAGAATGTCTCTCCAGCAAAATAGATGTTTTGCGTTCTTGTCAAGGAAGGATTTCGGTGTATAAAAACCCTTGATGAAAAAGATGAAGACCATTTTCTGGCGTGGGAATTTTTTCCTCTCTGTTAACGGTTTTTGGGTTTGCATAAACAATTGGGGGTAAGGGTACCTGACCTTGTTTCAAGTGAACACCAGATCCCGGCTCCTTCCAAGACCTTGTGACGCCACTGCAGTCCCCAAAATGTAAGGGGTGGGTGTCCCTTCAAGGTTGAAAAAATCAAAATTCAGAACTTCAAGTAAACGATTGCTTTGATCACCAATAGGCATACACCTTTGGGACTTTTTCGGATGATCCTTGAGATATACTTTGAAAGACATATCTTTGCAAACGACTTTCATAGAGACCTTCACCCAAACTTCTTCATGAGGAAGAAAGGTGGGGGTTTTTCAGTTTGGTCCAATTTCTCCCGCCATTTTGCCACTGGCGGGACGGGAGGATGGCTCCTGCTGTATTGAAAGGAGAAGTCTTGCACATGGAAAACACGTCACATTCAATGCACTTAATAACAGCTTTAAAAATCTTTAGCAAAATTTCTGGGGAACACAACATTTGTAACAATCCCAAATTTTGTCAGAACTCTTTGCGCCAAACCGGTTTCTTTCTGAACCGAAAATTTCTTGAGAGGATGTGGTTTTCCTGTGAATGGGCATAGCTTTTGGATTTTTCAATTTTATCACCTGACTCCTTATGTGGAAAGTGTGTGCGGGAAGAATTCACCCTTTTTTTGAACGGTCCCTAGAATTCCGTAGTTAAGTTTGGGACTGTCAACTTAGGAGGAGAGAAAGGACCGCCAGAGTCACTTAGAAGAAGTTTGGGTCATTCGGGAATCTGCAATTTCTTTATAAA
Organism: Phyllomedusa bahiana; assembly: GCA_025379985.1. Lineage (NCBI taxonomy): Eukaryota > Metazoa > Chordata > Amphibia > Anura > Hylidae > Phyllomedusa > Phyllomedusa bahiana. Next base: position 4,046 of record JAODAL010085186.1, read on the forward strand.
CCACAGAAGTAGGAGAATGGAGGAAAGGAAACTTGGTACCCCTTTTTTTGTATTTTTGACCGAGGGGTCCCCTTTTCTTGATGTTTGTATGGCGTTTGGAAACTTTTTTGGGTTTACCCCACACAGTGTTTCAGGTAACTGAGGCCAGGAAAGTGATGTCGTTTTGGCCAAACGAACCCAAAAGAATCACGAGTTTTTTGAATTTTTCTCATTGTCCTTCCCGGATTTTTTTTGGAAAAAAAAACCTTTAAAGCCGTGTAAACAGAGCATTCCTAGGGGCTTCGGACTCCATACTCCTTCTAGTTTTTTCCCCAAGCGGGCCATAACCGCCACAGGGATTTGCAATAAAAACATCTCGAGTCCTTGACACTCTGGGACTCCCCGGCCCAAACTACACACCCATTCTCTCAGCGTAGAAAATATCATCAATTCCCTTTTTAAAGGCACATTTCCAGGATCGATTTTCTCGGGTGGGCACAAACCGGTGAGGTTTGTTTTATGACACGGGGACCATGAACCTTGAACTCTGAAAAATGCGACCTTTCTCTTAAAGGGCAGGAATTGGGGCGGGAGTAGTGCTGACATGTTGTTAGGGGTAGCTGATTAAGAGAAAAAGGGACATAGGGACGCATAGGAATTCTTTGTAAACAGTTTACTTCAATTAAAAGTAAGTTGTCGAAAAGGTTGTCAGGGCGGACAATTTGCTCCCCCATATTTTTGGTTTGCCTTGGGTATTTTTTGTTTTGGGGTTGCAGGGGTTTGGGCCGGGTCTTGTGTTTGAAGGAGATACAGGAGCAGCATGGATGTAACTGACTGACCTCGAATGCGGGGATCTGAAGAAGGACGTGCTTTGTTGCATTGGGGGAAAATCTAACTGTTAGGAATGTTGTAGCATTCAGAATTCGCTGTTGCTTTTTCACATAGTCCTTTTGCGCTTTAACAGGGGGCTTCTACAGCCACTTTACTTAGGCTGGAAAACCCTTTCCCTTTGCTTTTCCCTACAGCTTGTTCAAACCTTTTTCTTGCCATGGGGGTGGGATGTTCACATTGTTTCTGCAGAGTTTCCATCTCGGGTCTTTTGCATCTGTTTTTTGCTTCCATACTGCTGTCCGCTTCAAAAGGCCCTTTTCTGAGCTGTTTCGGGTTCCATGCTGCCCCTTTTTTTGGCTTTTCTGCTTCCATAGCTGCTGCTCTGCTTCAATACTGCCCTTTTCTGACTGTTTCTGCTTCCATAGCTGCTGTCCGATTCCCCCCCGATGCCCTTTTCGTGCAAAAATCTGCGTATCTAGTACCTAGCTTGGCACGGCTCTTAGACTGCACTGAGCCCTAGAATATCTTTTAAGATCGTGACTTGGGTATCTTTGGAAGCTTAGTAATTTTGGAAACACAGAAAATTTTCCCCGCAGTTTTGGTTCTTGTATTAATTTGGGGTTAGTTTTCCAATACAGGTTTCACTTTTAAATTAAGGGGCTGGAAGCTGAGCAATTCTTTTAAGAATCGGGGTATTAAGCTTCTTAAAACAAACACAGTAACGGAACTTTTTATGATAAGGTTTTAAACATTGCGAGAGTTGTCCTAGGGGTTTTTTCCAGTAGTGTTTTATTACAAACACACTGTGAGATGGGGATAAAACTAACATTTTTCCCATTTAACATAGCTTCAAAAAGAATTTTACTTTCTATGTTTTTAAGATTCTCTCTGACCTTCCCTGTAGGGTGAGTTAGATGTTTTTTCCTCACTAGGTTGGGAGAGGATTCCTATCATCTTCACCTAGCTGGGCACTGTGAGTGTTCTGCCTGCAGCCATGGTGTAACACAACAAATATAAGATGGGGGAATAGGGGTGATCTTGCTAGAACTGTGTTTGAGGTGGGTGCTATTTTTACACTGCAACTGACGCTCTTGTCCCCTGCCAACATGCAGCTGTATTGGAATCTCTGCTGAATTTTTGAGCTTATCTGTGTTTCAAAGCATCTTTTTACATTCTGACCCAATAGCCTTTAAGCAAGTGTGAAGTTCATCAGGGGCCCATGGGGAATGGAAGCTGTATTAAACGTAAACTTACTTTAAAATTTTGTCAGACAGGGCAACTAACTGCTCCGGGGTGATGGAACCAACGGGAGTTTAAAACCCGCTGAATCTTTTTTTTGTTTTAAAACAAAGTATAGTGAAAAGTGATAAATACATGCCAACCTCCCCCCCCTTTTTGGCGGGGGGGCCCGCATTTTGGGCCCCTCCCCCCTCCCGGGGGTTTTTCATTTCCTCCCCGCCCCCTCAGCGGCGGGGGCCTTTAAATACCGGGGGCCAAGAGTGCCTGGGGGCGCACTCTTGCGCCGCGGACCCCCCTCCCACAGGCGGGGGCAGCGGCCGCTCACCCCCCGCGTCTCACTGTGCTGGGGGGAGGCGGGAGGGGTCGCTCCCTCCTCCCCCTGTATGTACGGCCCGTGGCGCCGTGATCAGGGCACGGCGCAGGGGGAATACCGCGGCTTCAGGGATGACGCGCGGGCCCTCACTTCCCCCGCGCCGCTGAAGAGATTCGGGGGAGCGGCCCGCTGCAGGAGCCTGGGAAGGTAAGGGGTTTTTTTTATTTAATTTTTATTTGCTTTTGGGGGGCCCACCTGGCTAACAAGAGGGGAACTCCGCAAAGAGGGACACACCTGGCAACAGAGGGGGCCTACCTCAACAAGGGGCATCACCTGGCAACAAAGGGGCCACCTGGCAACAAAACATACCTCAACAATGGGGGCACTACCCGGGTAACAGATGGGGCACTACCTGGCAAACAGAGGGGGGCCACCGGCAACAGAGGGGGGACACCTGCAACAGAGGGGCCACCTGGCAACAGAGGGGGCACTACCTGGGAACAGAGGGGCATACCTGGCTAACAGAGGGGGGACTACCTGCTAACAAGGGGGGAAACTTTTTAAAAAGCCTTGGAAACAAGGGGGCACACCGGCAAAAGATGGGGGACCCTGCAACAGATGGGGGGACTACCCGGAACAAGGGGGACTACTGGGAAAAAGATGGGGGGCCCCACCTGGCAAACAGATGGGGGACCTCCGGCTAAAATGGGGCCCTACCTGCAACAGATTGGGGGGACTACCTGGGAACAATGGGGGCACACCTCAAACAATGGGGCACCTACCTGGCAACAATGGGGGGACCTACCGCTAACAATGGGGGGCACCACCTGGCTAACAATGGGGGGCACCTACCTGGCAACAAAGGGGGGGATCTACCTGGCTAAGAGGGGCACTATTGCACAAGGGGGGACTACCGGGCCCGTAAGGGGGACTACCCGTTTATGGGGGGCCAAAACCTGGCTAAAGGGGATCTACCTGGGTTTCTTCCCAAAGCCGATGCATTAGGGGGAGGGTGTGGGGTTTTTTAAGGGGTGGCATACCAAAAAAGATGGGCGTGTCCATGCAAATTTTTGCCGCGGCCCTATCAGAAAATTTCTCAGGTTTTGTACCTGGCGGGCGTTGGGCAGGTGACCTCGGCCCCTAAATATTTCCCCGGGCCCTTTTACCTGCTGGCATTTTGTGCAGGGGACCTCGGGGCCCTCAAAATTCTCTGGCCTCGTACCCGGTGGGCAGTGTGTTGCAGATGACCTCAGCCCCTCTTTATTCCTTTTCCTGGGACCTGGGGCTTGTGGCAGGGGACCTCACCCCTCAAATATCTCGGGGGCCCTTTTAACGACGGCAGGGGGTGACAGGGGACCTCATCTCCAAAAAATATTCTCTGGGCCTTTTTACCTGGCGGGGATGTGGGCAGGTGACCTCGGCCTCCCCAGAATACCCTGAGTCTTTAACGGGAGGGAGTGTGTGGCAGGTGACCTCGGGCCCCCCAGAATATTTTCTGGCCCGACCTGGCGGGGAGGGGGTGGCAGGTGAACTCAGCCTCCTCAAAAATTCTCTGGGGCCCCGTCCGGCGGCAGTGGTGGCAGGGGACCTCGCCTCCTCAAATATTCTCGGGGCCGGTACAGGGGCAGTGGTTTCGGGGAACCGGCCTCCCCAAAAATTCCCCGGCCCGGTACCTGGTGGGGAGGGGTTTGGCAGGAACCCCGGCCCCTCAAATATTCTCGGGGCTTGTACCTCTGGGCATGGTGGCGGTCCCCCCCCTCCCAGAATTTCTCTGGGCCCCCGTGGGGAAGTGTGGCAGATACCTCAGCTCCCAAATACCTCTGGGCCTCTTACCCGCGGGCGGTTGGCAGGGGACCTTGGGGCCCCCTCTAATTTTCTTGGGGCCCCGACCTGTTTCGCAGTGGTGGGAGTGACCCGGCCTCCTCAAAATTCTCTGGGGCCCGTACCTGGGGGGCATGGTGTCAGGAACCCACCCCTCAAACACTCCTGGGGCCCCATACCGGTGGGCATTTTGGGCAGTGACCTCGGCCTCCTCAGAATATTCTCTGGGGCCCTTTTAAATGGTGGGGCAGTGTTTTTGGCAGGTGACCTCTGCCTCCCAGAATATTTCTCGGGGCCCGGGAACTTTGGGCAGTGGTTTTGGCAGGGACCCGGCCTCCGAAATAAACTCTGGGCCCCGTACCTGGCGGGTATGTGCGGCAGGGGGACCTCGGGCCTCCTCAGAATATTCCCCTGGCCGTGTACTTGGTGGGGATTGTGGGGTGTGACCTCGGCCCTCCGAGAAATTCTCGGGGCCCCGTACCCGGCGGCAGTGTGCGGCAGGTGAACCCCCGGCCTCCTCAAAATTCTCTGGGCCTCGTACCGGGGGCATTTTGGGGAGGGACCCGGCTCCTCAGAAAATTCTCTGGGGCCCCGTACCTTGGCAGGGACAGGTGCCCGGCTCCTAGAAAATCTCTGGGCCCGTACCTGGTTGGGGGATTTTGGGACAGGTACCCGGCCCCTCAAATTCTCTTGGGCCCCGCCCGGCGGGCAGTGTGTCAGGTACCCGGGGCCTCCTCAAATATTCTCTGGCCTTGTACCGGGGGGCAGTGTTGGCAGGTGACCCCCACCCCCTCAAAAATCGTGGGGAACATACCTGGTGGGGGGTGTGTAGGGGACCCGTCTCCTCAAATATTTTCTGGGCCCCCGACCTGGTGGCAGTGGTGGCAGGTGACCCGGCCCCCCAAATAAACTCTGGGGCCTCGAAACCTGGGCAGTTTTTGGCAGGTGACCCCCCCCTCAAAAACTCTGGGTTCTTGTACCTGGGGAGTTGTGGGAGTGACCTCGGCCTCCTCGAATATTCTCTGGGCCTCGTGGCAGTGGTGTGGGAGATGACCTCGCCTCCTCAAATATCCTCTGGGCCTCTTTCCTTTGGCAGGTTGCAAGTACCCAGCCCCTCAAAATATTCCGGGTCCGTACCTGGCGGGGATGGGGCGGTACCTCAGACCCCAGAATAGCTGGCCTGTACCTGACGGGCAGGTGTGGCAGGGGACCTTTCCTCCTCAAATATTTTCCCGGCCTGGACCTGCGGGCAGTGGGGTCATGACCCTCTTCCCCCCAAAAATTCTCGGGGGTTGTACCTGGCGGGCAGTGTTGGCAGGGGACCCGGGCTCCTCAAATATTCCTTTGGGGTGGGGACCTGGTGGGCATGGTGGCATACCCCGGCTCCTCAGAAATCTCTGGCGTGTACCGGCTTTTAAGTGGCAGGTGACTTCGGGCTCAGAATATTCCTGGGCCTCGACCTTGGGCAATTGTGTCAGGGCCCCCCGGCCTCCTGAAATTTCTCTGGGCCTGGTACTGGCGGGCAGTGAGGCAGGTGAGCCGGTCTCCTCAGAATATTCCGGGGGCTTCATACCTGGGGGGCAGTGGGGCAGGTGCCCATTATTCGACCCAAAACGCTGACAAAAAGAGTGAAGATCATCACCCCCTGTGTAAGAAGTCTGTTTTTAAACGAAACTTTTTCACAATTTTTCAGACGTGTCAACTCAACTGCTCCGGGGCGTGTAGAAGAAACCAACGGGATTTTTTTTCCAGGCTGAATCTTAGTTTACCCCAAATTAGGTGAAAAGATGAAAAAACGTTACAGAGTTGGTGCAGAAAGGGATAAGTGCTCATCAGACAGAAAAGATGGAGAATGCTAATGGAGGGGGGAGCTGAAACCCCAGAGCACACATACAGGAAGATGGAGGGACAAACTTTAAAAATAATCAAAGCATAATAAAATTACAATCTGAATATAAAACCTGAATCTGGGCAGAAACCTCCCCGTCTGAAACTTTGTTTTTACTATAAACAATAAACAAAAATTTCCCTAACCTGAAGAAAGAGAAAAAAGGGAAGATATCAAAGGCAGAAAAAAATTTAAATAACATACATTTTAAAGAAAGAGTCCAATGGAAAAACAAAAACCAAAAACCCTCTTCGGATTGGGGAAGCCCAACATGCCCCCACTTCCCCCAAACCCCGGGAAATCCCTGGGAGATTTATAAAGGTACAGATGGGAGTTCCTGAATAGGGGTTCCTTCTTCAGGTGTCAGCTTTCCTTTACCACCTAACCCCCCAATTTTAAGTCTTTTCCATCGTGAGAAACGCTGAAAAACGGTATGTCTTGACCTTAGTTTTGGAAACCACTTTTGGTATAAAGCTTAAACTTGTTGGCCGAACCCTTTTTCGATTTAGTCTCCACCAAATCAAACTGGCTTCATGGGTAGTGACCAAGTC
>JAODAL010085187.1:0-10667 GCA_025379985.1 Phyllomedusa bahiana
CAAACAAAAAACAACAATCCAAAATGGTGTTGTTTAGATCACTCCCCCCACTCTCTAAAATACTAGTATGAAACAGAGATGAAAAAAGTCGTGTACCCCAAAATGCTACAAATAATAACAAGCCCTCACTAAGAAAAAACAAGCCCTCACACAGGTTCATAAATGGCCAGTGGTGGCGGGTAGGGTGGTGGTACGGAATGCGGTTGGTGGATTCCGCACATGTGTAAAAGGAGGAGGATTTTTGGTCGGGCCACAGTACCACCGGAGGCACTGTTTCTGGTCTCCGATCTCGGGCAGAAGGACACAGGGCCAAATTTGGGCACTGTCGCGGATCGAACCTTTATAAAATATATATTATACACATATAAATATACACTACACTCCCCGGGCCGCATTTTTAGGTACACCAGCTAAAAAACGGGTTGGCCCCCCTTTTCCCTTCAGAACCCTCAATTCCGTGCATAGATTCAAAAAGGTGCTGGAAGCATTCCTCAGAGATTTTGGTCCATATTGACATATGGAAACACACATTTGCCGCAGATTTGTCGGCTGCACATCCATGATGCAAATCTCCCGTTCCACCACACCCAAAGATGCTCTATTGGTTTTAGATCTGTTGACGTGGGGGCCAAATTGAGTACATGAACCATTGTCAGTTCAAGAAACCAGCTGAGATGATTCCATTTTATGACATGGCGCATTTATCCGCTGAAAGTAGCCTCAGTTTTTGGGACATTGTGGTCATAAAGGGAGGGGACTGGTCAGCAACAATATTCAGGTAGGCGTGGCGTTGCAACGATGCTCAATTGGTCCCAAAGGGGCCCAAAGAGTCCCAAAAAAATTTTCCCCACACCATGACACCACCACCCCCACCTGAACCTTGAACAAGGCAGATGGATCCTGCTTTTAGTTTTTGACGCCAAATTCTGACCCCACCCTCCAATGTCGCAGCAAAATCGGACTCATCAACCCCCAAAGTTTTTCCCAAACTTCACTGTCCAATTTCGATGAGCTTGGGGAAATTGGGGGCCCAGTTTTTTCCCGTTCTTACTGAAAGGAGTGGACCCCCGTGTGGTCTTTGCTGCTGTAGCCCACTGCCTCAAAGTTCGCCCTACGTCGTTCAGAGATGTCTTCGCTCCCCCTTTGGTTTGAACGGGTGGGTATTTGAGTCCAGTTTCCCTTTTTTAAAAAGCCGAACCAATCTGCCCATTCCCTTTGACCTCCTTGCACAAAATGGCATTTTTCCCCACAGGGCTGCCGCCAAATTGGGTGTTTTTTCTTTTTTGACCATTCTCTGTAAAACCCCAGAATGTTTTTTCGGAAAAACCCAGGGGATCAGCATTTTTTTGAAAAACTCAACCAGCCCCCCTGGCATAACAACCATGCCCGTTTTAAAGGCACTCAAACACCTTTCTTCCCCAAACTGATCTTGGTTTTGAACACAGGGGATTGCTTTACCATGTCTACACCTAAATGCACTGAGTTTTTCCCCCATGTGATTGGCTGATTAGAAATTAAGTGTTAACGAGCAGTTGGACAGGTGTACCTAATAAAGTGGCCGGTGAGTGTATATATATATATATATATATATATATATATATTTATATATAATTTTGCCTCCCTTGCAGCCCCGTTGAAAAAAGGTAAAAGATTCCTTTTATGGTTAAGTGGACACCCCAGGCTGAAAAAGCATTCCAGACCCTGAAAAACCTACAGTGTGCACAGCCAGTGCTGATAACCCCCGATTTTCAGAAAGGGTTCACCCTTCAGACCGATGCGTCAAATGTGGGACTGGGGGCTGTATTGTCCCAGGTTCGGAATGGTGAGGAACACCCAGTGCTCTATTTGAGTAGAAAACTGAATGTCCACGAAACAAAAATATGCATAGTGGAAAAGGAGTGCCTTGCTATTAAATGGGCCCTAGAAGCACTCCGTTATTACCTACTTGGCAGGCATTTTGAGTAGATTACAGATCATGCTCCCCTCAAATGGATGTGTGAAAACAAAGAAAAGAATAGGAGAGTCACAAGATGGTTCCTGGCCTTACAGGAATACAAATTTACGGTAAAGCACCGGCCAGGGACCCAAATGAAGAATGTCGATGCCTTGTCTCACATACATTGCCTTATGTCCAGATGTGTTCCAGCCCCGGTTCTGAAACAGGGGGGGATGTGTGACAGAGTTTCTGGACTGATCATAAAGGGAAGGTATATCTGCCCAAGATACCTTATGTCTGCCAGGTAACAAGCAACCAGAAAGAGACGTATCAGAGATCTAAAAGATCTCTATATGTAGGGTTTAGTGAAACCCATTTGCAATGGCTGGTTTGCTGGAGTGGGGAAAGCAAGGGTGGGCCCCCACTCCACCTTGACAGTCCGGGTCTTGGGCTGTCTAATTAGGCCTAGGTGTGTCCGCCTCATATAAGACTAGAGCTGCAGACACACACTCTCTCAGCCTGTGAACAGGTTATCTGCCAAGAGTCTGTGAGAGAACTTTCTTGTTGTATGATCTTGCTGTTATGATATGGTGACTGGTATTAGGCCAGCACTGTGTTAGAGAGGTATTCCTAATGTTTAGTTAGAGTTCTGACAGGCATAGGATTTGTTTTGTTTGTTTTGTTTTTATATACCACAAACTGACAATAAAACTGGCTGCGGTCAGTTTTAAACAAACTTCTCTTGTCGTTTGGACTTCTGTGCCCACTGAACCATGCCAGTCTACCCAGGAGACGACCACCCCGCTACCTAATCACTTACAATACACAGTAACAAAATATGAATTACTAAACATTTAATACTAGTAATATAATATTAAATATTACTTACCTCCGAGATCAGAGACCTGACATCCATGTCCATCCGGCGGTACCCAGCCTGACGTGTCATGTCCTCCTCTCTTCTACGCATGTAACAGAATGAGGCAGTTGAGGTACAAATTTCTTGTGCTAAACTTAAACCCTCCCAATAAATTGATACAAAATCGAGTCAAAATACAGACATTTTCAAAGTTGGCCCAGAAAGTTTTTTGAGGCGTTAACGCTTCAAAAAACATTTCACAAAATGTATGACGTTTTATGAAAGATTTTCAGCTGCAAAAACGTTCTCCATTACTTCCTATTAGGATTTTACAAGCAAAAATGTCTCAAGAATTGATGTCTAGTGTTGAGCGATTATTATCGACAAAGTTGAAATCGGCACGGTTTTTATGTTGTTCGGATTTTTTCGATCACGTGATAATTTAGGTTAAAATCTGCGCATAATCTATTAATATCGCGCCATTTTCGGCACTTCCTGTCATTTTGACGGCCAGCAAATCAGCTTAGAGAATAGAGCAGGATGAGTTGGGTGTGCGACGGCATGACAGGGATGTGTATGGTTGTGATTGGCTGGAAAAATCACATGACCTCGTTTTACATAGAACAGCCCTTCCTGTTCAGCCTCAGTGTGTGTCTGTGTATCATAAGAGCAGGACGTGTGCTCGGTCTCTCTCAAAACAGCTCGGCGAAACTGTTCTATTTGTTCACACAGACAACTATGCTTTTAGCTGTGAACATCAGAACTTAGGTAGATTAGAGATTTGCAGTTTTTAGTTACTTAGGCTGAGAATTTTAAAGGAGCATCTAGCGCTGTACAACCGCGGGAGGGAGGAGAGGGGGGCCTGCGGGCGAACCCAGACAGACACGCTGGAAGGCAGTTTTTTGAAAGGAGAGTGGATATTGTGCAGCCCAGACTGTGCTTTGACCCTGCATTGCAGTGGGTTTTGATTAACCATTTTTGCCCAGTTTTTGGTGAAATATTACTTGTATGTTGTGCAGCCTGTACTTATATTAGGATTCAGATCTTTTCTAGTAACTGCAGGTGTATTTGATGGTGCAAAAAATGCCTTTTATTATCTGTACACGATTTAATTAGGTTTATTTTCACTTTGGTGCGGCCCAGTTTTGTTCATAGAGCCACCTTGCATTTAAATTTAATACAGCAATTTTGTAGTCACCGCAGGTGTATTTATAGGTGCAAAAAACGCCTTTTATTATCCGTATACATTTCAAATAGGTGTTTTTTTCACTTTGGTGCGGCCCAGTTTTGTTCATAGAGCCACCTTGCATTTAAATTTAATACAGCAATTTTGTAGTCACCGCAGGTGTATTTATAGGTGCAAAAAAAACGCCTTTTATTATCCGTATACATTTCAAATAGGTGTTTTTTTTCACTTTGGTGCGGCCCAGTTTTGTTCATAGAGCCACCTTGCAATTAAAATTAATACAGCAATTTTGTAGTCACCGCAGGTGTATTTATAGGCGCAAAAAATGCCTTTTATTATCCGTATACATTTCAAATAGGTGTTTTTTTCACTTTGGTGCGACCCAGTTTTGTTCATAGAGCCACCTTGCATTTAAATTTAATACAGCAATTTTGTAGTCACCGCAGGTGTATTTATAGGTGCAAAAAACGTCTTTTAACATCCGTATACATTTCAAATAGGTGTTTTTTCACTTTGGTGTGGCCCACCTTGCACTTAAATTTGAATACAGCAATATTGTCGTCACCGCAGGTGTATTTATAGGTGCAAAAAACACAGTTTGTTATCCATATAATTTTTAAATAGCTGTATTGCACGTGGTGCGGCCCTAGTTTTTTTCAAATAGCCACCCTGTACGACAATTCTGATAGAAAAATTCTCTAGTAACTGTTCTCGTTTGTCATTGCTGCAAAAAACGCAATATCTCATCCGTGTAACTTCTGAGTAGTTTTATTGCGCTCGGTGAATCTCAGTTTGTCGCAGATAGCGCACATGTATGATATTTTGTAGATAACTATCAATTCCTAGTCCTACTGGGCAGTTGTAAAAGAAGAACACTGTTGATTTTGTCTTATGGTTCTTCCACCAGACCGCATATCACAGGTCTTTGCAAGAAACATTTCAGTTTCTAATCCTAGTTGGCTGTAGGAAATTAGAGGGATTTAAGAATAGCTGTGATTTGCCATCTTTCAATAAGAGACTGTCAAAAACTCTTCCATACCTTTTTAAAAATTATATCTTTCTGAACATGGAGCGAAATGTGAGCAAAGAGGAGGGTAGGACATGGAGGTACAGGTACGAGAGAAGGTGCTCCTTCCAGTGCTGGCGACAACACACATGCCAGCGGATCATCGGTTGCAGGACAGTCATCCCTATCATCGCTGGGTCATGGGCCCTGTCGAATCTCAGTAACGAACAGCGTCGCCAATCTGTTCTTCAATGGTTAATGCAACCTGCATCCAGCAGTCTTACCTCCTCGTCCTCCCAGTCACGGCCACAAATGTCGTCATCAGCATCATCAGCATCCGTCCAACATGAAGCGAAGGCAGCCCAAATGTCAACTCGTGTACCCACCACTGTGGATAATCCATTTTCTGAAGACCGCTTGGATGACAAAATGCGGTTGGGGTCAGAAGGCATGTTAAAAGATCAAGAGGCCAAAGAGGATGATTTTGTCTGCTCTGATGCCCAGTTACTGATGCCATCAGAGGAGGAGAAGGAAGCCGGTCAATCGGCAAAATTCCCGTGTGGTCGGCAACGCCTTGCAGTGCCTCTTGCTTGTAGCCTGCAGCTTCTGGATGCAGAATGTCAGGACGACCAAGTCACCTGTTGATGATGATGATGAAGACATTGCGGATCCAACGTGGTCTTTTCCGCAGAATTTGCTTGCAAGCGCTTCATCACTGGACGAGGAGGAAGACGATGGGGTAGTGTCAATACGGGTCCCGCTTAAAAAAGGGAGAGGGCGGTCGCAGAAGTCCGCTGATAGTATTCCACCAGCCATGGTCAGCGGAAACCCTGCTCTTTGCTTATCGCTGTCAAAAAGGTCCAGGACCTCTCAAGCCTGGGACTTCTTTGAGCAAGCCTCTGATTCACCCAGCGATGTCATATGCCGCCTTTGCCGTAAACGCATCAGCAGAGGCAAGAATCTTAGGTGTTTAACTACCACCAACATGTCTAGTCACATGCAGCGAATGCATGAGTTGAAATGGAGGGAACACTTGGCCAAAAAAGGCAACACCGATGTCGGGCTTCCAACCACTGTCCCACCCTCTGTCTCTGCCTCCTCCTCCTCCGCCACCACCAAGCGTTCCTCAGCTGCCCATGTCTCTCAGAGTCATGATCAGCGGCCAGTCTAGCAGCCAGCCTTCTGTCTTCCAGGTTTGGGAGCAGAAGAAACACTTTAACCCAAACCATACCAAAGCCAAAAGCCTGAATGTCGGCATTGCCAGGCTTTTGGCCTTGGAAATGTTGCCTTTCCGTCTGGTGGACACAGATGGGTTCCGCCACGTCAGGGCCCTTGCCTGCCCCCACGCCCCGATGCCGAGCAGGTATTTCTTGTCCAGAAAAGCCGTCCCTGCCCTGGTCAGCCACGTGTCCTCTAAAATTTCAAGCGAGTTGTCTGCATCTGTGTCTGGAAATGTCCATCTGACCACCGACACATGGACTAGTAAGCACGGTCAAGGCCGCTATATCTCTGTGACAGCTCACTGGGTGAGCTGGGTGGATGTCTCTGGTGGTGACGGTGGCTCTCAAGCTCGGCGCACGCTCTTCAAAACTGCAGGATGGTGCAGAGCTCTTTCCCCCAAGGTCCTCTGGTGGCATCACGGGCCCATAGAAGCCAGGCCGTGTTGAAATTAATCTTGTCTTGGAGACCGTCCACACCACAGGTCAGGAGCTGTGGACGGCTCTCCGCAACGAGACCGGAGCGCTGGCTGGTGACAAGAACCTGTGCCAGGCAAGGTGGTGTGCGATAACGGTCGAAAATCTGCTGGCCGTCCTTAAGATCGGTAGGCTGGAGTACATACCTTGCCTGGCACATGTCATGAACCTTGTCGTCCAGAAATTTCTAAAGCGCTACCCGGGTCTGGACTGCCTGCTGAGGAAGGCTCGAGGTCTGAGCTCACACTTCCGCCGTTCGCACCCTGCTTCGTCCAACCTGGCTGCATTGCAGCGTCAGCTCGGCCTCACCGTCAACCGTCTCATTGTTGACGTGGCAACACGCTGGAATTCCACCCTCCACATGCTCCAGCGATTGTGGCAGCAGCGCAATACCATTACGCAGTACGAAGTGACACATGGCCTGACAAGCAGCAGTGCGGACCTCGGGGTGTTGAGCCACCGAGAGTGGACGCAGGTGAAAGAGCTCTGCACCATCCTTGCCAGTTTTGAAGAAGCCACCAAAATGGTTAGTGCGGACAATGCACTTGTCAGCATTAGCATTGTGGTGATCTTAGTTCTGGACCGATCGTTGGACACTCTGAAACATCAGGTCCCACCAGCGATGGAGGAGGAGACGGACACAGATGCGGACACGAAGCCTTTCTCTCTGTCGAATCCACAAGGCTCGACAGTTTCACAATTTTATCGGTCTTCATTAGGCAGTGGTTCGGGGTCCAGGGCTAGTGCAAGGCGGCGCATCAGTTCTCAGGTGTGCATTAAAAAAAAATCTGTGGCAAGTCAGGGCCGTGTTGAAGCTGTGCCGGAGGAAGCGGAGGAGGCGGAGGTATTCCTGGACACCGATGTTACCGACATCCCTGCCTTGGAAAGAGGTTGGCGCGAATTTGAGGGGGAGGAGGAAGATGAGGAAGATCAGTTTGCTAGTGCAATTTGACCCCGAGGCTTGGGAAATCAAGGCTCCATCTCTCACATGAGTGCTTGGATGCTCCATTTCCTCCAACATGATCCACCCAGTTACTGGGTGGCCACCCTCCTGGATCCCCGATACAAAACCAAACTCTGCACTTTCCTTGCACCCACCCAAATAGAGAGTAAAATGCAGGAAATGGAGACCTTGCTGATTGATCAACTGGAGACATCTGTTTCGTCTGCTTCACGTTCTTCAAATGTCACGGTGGAACAACATCAGCGACGTGACAGCAGTAGAGTGCCAAGTAGCCGTAGCGGCAGCAGCAGGCAAGGTGGCAGAAGCCTAATGGGTGACCTCTGGCAATCTTTATTTACCACCTCACCAACACATGTAATGCAGGGCACACATCCAACACACAGAGACCAGCTTAAGATCATGGTGCACGACTATCTGCGTCTCAACACCGATGTTTTTGGATATGTGTTCCGGACCAATTGACTTCTGGTATCCAAAATGGATGAATGGCCCGAGCTCGCCACGCCATAGAGGTGTTGTCCTGCCCAGCAACCAGCGTCATATCTGAGCGGACCTTCAGCACAGCTGGAGGAGTCATTACAGACAAACGCATTCCGCTTTCCTCAGATAATGTGGATCGTTTGACTTTCATCAAGATGAATCAGGCATGGATCTCTGATGATGTTGTGGCCGCAATTGCCGAGGTCCCCGATTAGTTGCCGGTCTACTTCACATTCCTCTTCACACAGAAATGGTCCTCTTGAAAACTTTTTTTTTAAAATGATCAATTTTTATTCTCAGTTCCCAAAAGTTCATTTTGGTGGTTTTGCTGTGAGGAGACTGTAAAAGACACCAAGGTTTCATGACAAAACCGTATTCCATTTACTCCATCTTTAGACTTTTTCGCATGGTCACTGGTTTTGGGGTCATGGTGCTATGAGATACAGCAATAATCATGGTCCTTTGGAACAGAAATGTGGCATTTCTCCCTCACAATTTTTAACAGTGGCTGAGAAGTCATTTTTATAATTTTTTGGGTCATGCTGCTTTGAAATGCAGCTATACTACAGGTCCTATTCTAAAAATGTGGTTTCTAACAGACATTTGTTCTTCACAATTGTCAAAAGTGGCTCAACGGTCATGTTTTGAATTTTTTGGGGGCATTTTGCTGTGAAATGCAGCTAGACTACAGGTCCTATTGTAAAAAATGTGGTTTCTAACAGACATTTGTTCTTCACAATTGTTAAAGTGGCTCAAGGGTGATGGTGCTGTCAAAAACAGGAATAGGTAGGACTCGGTTAATGGACACATATTGCAAAATGACTTGTTTTTGCAAGATCTTTAAAATAGCTAGCAATTCCTGTAGTGAGACAACCCATTTAATACAATTAAAAAAAAGAGAAACAAAGACGTGGTGGGATTCCATCCTATTTTAAAAATGTGTTTTCTAGAATTAAACTACTAAAAAACTTGCATGTACAAAATAGCTGATACAAATATTCCTCTGAATTGTACAAGGGAGGTACAGGAAGACTTGAACAGATGTAGGTTACCCAGGACAGGTCTAGTCAATGTCCAGTTCAACTAAAATGGTGGTTCAAAGACTCCTTTTTCTGGCACTTTTTAATCTGTGGGTCAGACAGGTTTAATGGTCATACTGTGGTCCAGGACAGGCATAGTCAATGTCCAGTTCAACTAAAATGGTGGTTCAAAGACTCCTTTTTCTGGCACTTTTTAATCTGTGGGTCAGACAGGTTTAATGGTCATAGTGCAGTACAGGACAGATATAGTTAATGTCCAGTTCAACTAAAATGATGGTTAAAAGACTCCTTTTTCCGGCACTTTTTAATCTGTGGGTCATGCAGATTTGGGGTTCATGCTGTGGCCCAGGACAGGTATAGTCAATGTCCAGTTCAACTAAAATGGTGGTTGAAAGACTCCTTTTTCCGGCACTTTTTAAATCTGGGGGTCATGCAGGTTTGGGTCTCATGCTGTGGCCCAGGACAGGGATATTCAATGTCCAGTTCAAGTAAAATGGTGGTTCAAATAATACTGCCTTCTGGCACTTTTTAATTTGTGGGTCATGCAGGTTTAAGACTCATGCTGTGGTACAAGACCGGGATAGTGAATGGTCTGTGACTTTTTTTCTGTGGCTTTTATAACCTAAGTGTGTTGCCTAAGATGTAGCACAGTGGACTGTTGTGCATGTTAATTCCAGCTTCTCCAGCCCTGTTTGGGTGTAAAAATGAAGGTGTTGTTCCTCTCCCATAGACTTTAATGGTCATCTGCAATAATCTATTATCGACTATCAGAAATCGTCTTGATAATTGCCGATATCGACTATCGACCCGATGACGATAGTCAACATAATCGCTCATCACTATTGATGTCACATATTTTTACGGTCGTAATTGCGTCCAAAAAAACAGCTGGCAATTACTCTTGTGAAATATGTGAATGGCAAGGCATATTTTACAGTATATTCAATGAGGAGTAACTTGTCTGAGGCTCATTTTGGGCTGTTTTGCAGTGCACAAAATGCGCAAAAAAAGGACCAAAAAAACGCTGCGTGAACATACCCTAAGAAGCTGGGCAGGCGAAAAAAAAATGCAATGTAAACAAAAATCCGCCGTAGGGAGGAAAGGTTAGGGTAGATTGCTGTGATCCACGGGAAAGGCAATAGATTTATGGAGGTGCCACTGGGACGTGTAGTTCCACAGACCACTGTAAGTGTTGTCACAGTGGCTGAAGTGGGGCACTGGACCCCTAAGCATTTCCCTTGTGTCCACAACATTTGACAATAGGGGGGGTTTGAATGAATGGAGGCAATCTAAGACTACCTGGGGCACTCCTATAGTGTTGATGTCTGGTGCAATTAAAAGCAACCAGACAGTTGTGAGCTTTATACGTGCACTACTTTACTTAATGTAGTCTATTAAACAGTAATGGCAGATTACAGTTTCTCTCTAAGTCATGGTAGAGCAAGTTCACTATGTCTACGTATGAGAGGAGATCTTCACCTTTTTCAAAAAACGGGTTGAGG
>JAODAL010085188.1:0-10667 GCA_025379985.1 Phyllomedusa bahiana
ACATAAAACAATTCACACAGGAGAGAAACCTTTTTCATGTTCAGAATGTGGGAAATCTTATACAGAGAAAGCAAGTCTTCGTAAACATGAAAGAATTCACACAGGGGAAAAGCCCTATTTATGTTCAGAATGTGGGAAATCTTTTACACGGATATCAAGTCTCGCTACACATAAAACAATTCACACAGGAGAGAAGACCTTTTCATGTTCGGAATGTGGGAAATTTTTTACAAGTAAATCAAGTCCCGTTACACATGAGAGAATTCACACAGGGGAGAAACCTTTTTCATGTTCAGAATGTGGGAAATCTTTTACACAGATCTCAAGTCTCGTTACACATGAGAGAATTCACACAGGTGAGAAGCCTTTTTCATGTTCAGAATGTGGGAAATCTTTTACACAGAAATCAAATCTGGTTACACATAAAACAATTCACACAGGAAAGAAACATTTTTCATGTTCAGAATGTAAGAAATCTTTTACAGAGAAAGCAAGTCTTGTTAAACATGAGCGAATTCACACAGGAGAGAAGCCTTTTTCGTGTGCAGAATGTGGGAAATCTTTTACACGAATATCAAATCTGGTTACACATAAAAGAATTCACACAGGAGAGAAGCCCTTTTCCTGTTCACAATGTGGGAAATCTTTTACACATAAATCAAGTCTCGTTACACATGAGATAATTCACACAGGAGAGAAGCCCTTTTCGTGTCCAGAATGTGGGAAATATTTTACACAGAAATCAAGTCTGGGCAAACATGAAAAGTCACACAGGAGAGAAGCCTGTTTCATGTTCAGAATGTGAATAATGTTTTACAAACAAAGCAGATCTTGTTACACATAAAATAGTTCACACAGGAAAAAAGCCTTTTTCCTGTTCTGAATCTGGGAAAGAAATCACACCTTATTGCACATAGTTACAAGGGAAATGTACATAAAATGTGAACTTTGTTGAGAGAAATTGGACAGGATATGGATAATGTTTTATTATTAAAGGGGTTGTCTCACTACACTGATTCATCTCGCCTCAGTCCTGTTTTCTTGGTTTCATTTTGAATTCAGGAGCATGTTTACTGGCTTCCACTAGGCTGCAGTAAAATCCAGATCTGTAGCTATAGCAACCAGTGCTGGCAGCCTATCAGGAGTGATCAAACGAGTCTGTAGCTATAGCGACCTGAGGTGCTGATGCAGTCCATACAAGAGGGAATATCTCAGAATAGGTAGGATATTGGTAATGGACACATATTGCAAAGTGACTTTTTTTTTTAATCAGATAATTTTTATTAAACGATTTATGCAGATACAGAATATAACATCTCTTACCATTATTTGTTACATTAGGATACATACATATATAATCTTTTTGCTTTTTAGATAAAAACCTCTGAGTATATGAATATGCCCGTACGATATATATTGATAAATACTTTCAGCAGTATTAGCGTACAGCCATAAACAAACCCCAACCATCCCACCCATAACCCCCAAACTTAAGGACAGAAGTCACTTTGCCAAGAGTGTCTATTCCTTTTGTTCTACCAATAGTAATAGGAATGGACAATGCTCCCATTCCTCACACCATTACTGACTTATGTAGCAGTAAGGACCGAGAAGGCAAACCTGGGGAATTGAGCCAAGGGCTCCATATACCTTCATATTTTCTCAGAGCTTTGCAAGATCTTTAAAATAAAAAACAATCCTTGTAATGAGACAACTGCTTTAAAGCAAACCTTTGATGTTTCAACACCTGAGATAGTTCTTGGATATTAACCAGCCAATAACAGTGTGTAAGTTCTATAACAATGTACAGAACATGAGTGCATTAGGTCTGGGGGTTAGTGTAAGTCTAAGCAAGAAAATGTAATAATTCACATATGGGATATATTCCCAACACCACCAAATAACCAATGTAAATCTCTGACCTCGCTATAATAAATATGTATAATAAACATAGCGTGCCTTTGTAAAAGTTTCTTTACTCATCATTTCAGTCCATGGCGGGTGATAGACTCCATATTGGATCATTTCGCTAAACTTATCCCTCTTAGAAACATAGGAGAACATGTATGAAAACTGTCTGGGTCTAAAACTCTTTTTTGCCCATAGCAACCAGTCAGAATGTCCCTATCACTTCATATAGTGCTCTGGAAAAATGAAAGGGGAGGTCTGATTGGTGTCTGTGGGCAACAAAGTGAGTTTTAGACCTAGACAGTTTTCATACATGTGGCCCATAGATTCTAGAGCTCCAGATATAACCAATGTAGTAATAAATTCACAAATTGCCAGTCTAGAGCCAAAAAGAAGGACAAAAGCACAGCACACAAAACACGGGAGATATTACCTAATGCCCCGGCTGGGGGCGCTTTAACGCCATGTGGTATTAGCACAGCACACTAGCGACCTCACTGATTGGAGCTATAAGATCCTAAGTATTTCACAATGTTACAAATGCCTTCTTCAGGAAATCTAAGTGCGCTATAGTCCTTGTAATAAAGCCCTAGCAACCAATCAAATGATGTAGATCTAAGTAACCCATGCGGTAATTAGCACTAAAATATTCAAACTTTATTAACCCCTTAAGGACCCGGCATTTTTTTTTGTTGACACGTTCGTTTTTCCCTCCTCGCCTTTCCAGAGCCATAACTTTTTTATTTTTCCACCTACATAGACACATGAGGGCTTTTATTTTGCGGGACAAGATGTACTTTCTAATGGTGTTATTCACTATACTATAGAATATACAGGGAAACCGCAAAAAAATTACAAGTGGGACAAATTGTGAAAAAAAACGTATTCCCGCCATGTTTGCGGGGGTTTTGCTTTTACGGCGTTCAATCTTCGGTCAATACAACCTGTATTCTACAGGTTGATACGCATCCGGCAATACCAAACATGTAGGGTTTCCATTATGTTTTGGTACCGTAAAAAATTCCAAACTTTTTCTATTTTTTAAATTTGCGCCGCGGCGCCAGTTTGTGCGACCAATAACTTTTTTGTATTAACACCTACGGACGTCAGTGAGGGGGCATTTTTTGCGGGCTGAAGTGTACTTTTTATCGCTAGCAGTTTGGAATGGATGCGACTTTCTTGATCACATTCCATTTTTTTAAGTGACATAAAATGATCAAAAAACACAATTTTGGCGTTTGGAATTTTTTTTCTTCTACGGTGTTCAGCGCACGGGATAATTGATGTTATATTTTTATTGATCGGACTTTTTCGGACGCGGCGATACCAAATATGTGTAACTTTTTTATTATTTTATTGTTTTTATTTGTAAAATGGGAAAAGGGGGGTGATTTGAACTTTTAATACTTTTTTATTTTTTGTACTGTAAAACTTTATTTATTTTTTTTTTTTACTTTAACATTGAGGCCACCTATGGTACTTGGCCACTAGGTGGCGCATTGTCAATACAGTCTAATGCATTGCATAGGCAATGCATTAGAGTGTACCAAGATGGCGGTTTCCCCACTTCCTGTCTGCGGACGGAAGTGGGGCAAACCAGGACATGGAAGTGACAGGAGCCTTCCCAAGGCTCCCCACTTCCATGTCCGGTGGTCGGATCGTTGCAGCTATGTTGCAGCTATGTCCCAGTTCAGACCATTTGGAACAATAGTTTTCTAAGCCTCAGATGTAGCCCAAGTCCAATGCCCAGAAGGCCGGGAATCTGATCTGTTTCTGCTTAGTATAGACTCCATTCTGCCTATGAATTGTGCTGTGTCACGTGTTGCCTCTAAACTAGTTCTAGCAAGACATTGGACGTCACCAATAGGACCATCCCTGGCCGAGGTGACAAAAGTAGTGTGCCCCAGATGTTTATATAGGCAAAAACTGGCCTATAGAAATAACCTTGACCCACAATTTCTATGGCATGGCATCCCAGGTGTGAAAGATTCCCTAATCTCTCCTAACTAAATATTCTCTTCCAGGCTCCTATAATGTAACAATATGGAACCTGTTCCTCTCATCTCACTCTTTTCCCTCTCACCCCTCGCTCCTCATACCTCCTCTGTTCTGGTTATTCTTGATATTCTGCACTGGTTTATCAGTCTATACTGGGCAGACTTATTTCACTTGTGATCTATTCTTTGTCTCTATAGAGAATCTGGAGGTGCTAATTTACACCTTCTCAGTATCTGTTATGTGTCCACAATTTGTGACCTGTGTATTTCTGTTACCAGAGGCTGAATTGTAGGAAGAGTCTTTGTATCCATTTAATGACTGTTTTGTATTTCTTGAATCTTCTGCCAATAAAAATCTATTGTTTAACCCCTTAACGCCCCTGGACATACTGTATGCATATGTCCTGGAGATTGTGCGATCTCTAAAGCAGAGTTCACATGATCGCTGCAGTATATTAGCTGTATATTACAGCTGACATCCCGCAGCATCGGCCCCGACCGGAGATCACTGGGGGGAGGGTGGGGATGGAGGGGAATAACCGCTCAATTATCACGACTTCTAATAACTAAGCCAGACTCAGGAGGAGCGATCTCCTCCTGCGCCTCTGTCGGCGACAATCGTGGGGATATGTCTCGTAACAGACAGCCTGGAAGGAATAGAACGCCTTCCGGCCTGTCTGTGACATCGGCATGCATGGGCGTGTCCTGTGGACATGGCCAGGCATAGTGACTGACAGTTGCCATAGAAATCAGTACACAGCAATAAGCTGTGTATTGATTTCTATTCTAAAAATGACTTTATCTATGGGGAAAAGTATAAAAAACGTGAAAAAGTAAAAAAAAAAGTGAAAAAAAGTGTAAAACACAAACACGAAAAATAAAATAAAAATCCATATGCCGCCCTTTTCCCCTTTAAAAACACCAAAAAGATCAAAAATAAATAAAGTACCCATATTTGGTATCGCCTCGTGCGTAACAACCTGCCCTATAAATCTGTCATGTTAATTAACTCGCATGGTGAACACTGTAAAAAAAAAACAATATAAACAGTCTCATAATTCTGATTTTTGTTCATCCTGCAGTATATACAATGGAATAAAAAGCGTTCAAAAACTTATATAAATGCCCAAGTGATGCCAATTAAAATGTAGGTCCATCACACAAAAAGAAGCTCTTACACAGCTCTGTATACGGAAAAATAAAAAAGTTTTGGCTATCAGAAGACAGCGATGCATAAATATTGTTTTACACACTAAAAACACTTTTTTATAGCACTTCAACATAAAAAACTATATAAATTGGGTATCACCGTAATTGTATCGACCCACAAAATAAAACGTAACTTGCTACAGACACTGCACGGTGAGCGCTGTTAAAAACACTACTAGGATTGCAGCATTTTCTTCAACCTGACTTCCAAACAATGGATTTAAAAGTGATCAAAAAGTCTTGTCCCCCCAAAAATGATACCAAAAAAAATGTCAAATCCTCTTGCAAAAAACAAGCTGCTGTACAGCTCCATATACAGAAAAATAAAAAAATTATGGCTCTCAGACTATGTTAATGCAAAAACAGTTTTCCTGTTTGAATAAAAGGTTTTTATTGTGTAAAATCAGTAAAACATAAAAAATATACAAATTGTTTATCGCTGTATTCATATTAACCTGCTAAGTAAAGTTAGCTTGTAATTTATACCCCACAGTGATGGCTGTAAAAATAAAAATAAAAAACTCTTCCAGGATGGCTGTATTTTGTTCAAAATGCTTCACAAAAAGCTTAATAAAAAGTGATCAAAAAGTCATATGAACTCCATAATGGTACCAATATAAACATCAACTCATCCCACAAAAAAAAGCCCCTACACTGCAAAATAAAAAAGTTATGGCTCTCAGACTATGTTGACATAAAAGCACAGTTTTTTATAAACACATTTCTATTGTTGTAAAGTAATAAAACAAAAAAAGCTATATAAAATTGACATCACTGTAATTGTACCGACCCCATAGTAAAATTATGATGTAATTTATACCATTCGGCGAAGGCATTTTTTCCTGGGGCGACTTCTGGAAGGTTTCACTTGTTCTGGTACTTTGGGGGCTTTGTAAATGAGACCTGGCACCCATCAAAATCTGCCTTCCAAAAGCCAAATAGTGCTACTCCCTTGTACACCCTGCCATGTGCCCAGATAGCAGTTTACTCCCACATGTAGGTTTTGCCAAACTTGGAAGAAATTGTGTAACAAAATTGGGGGTGCATTGTTTACAGGATTCCTTGTAAAAATGAAACATTTTAAGATAAATTTGCAGATAGTTTGAAAAAAATTATTTTTTAATTTTCACAGCCTAATGCTAAAAAATAAATTTGTGAAATACCTGTTGGGTCGATATACTCACTGCCCCCCTGGATATATTCCTTAAGGGGTGTAGTTTCCAATATGGGGTCTTTTAGGGGTAATTATAAAGTTTAGCACCTTAGGGTGTCCTCAAACCTGGAATGGCGCCTAAATAAATCGTATTGAAAATGAGACCCCAGAGTCCGGTAGGTGCTCCTCCTATTCTGGGGCTTATGGGTGAGCCAAATAGCGCACTAAGACCACATATGGGATATCTCTGAAAACAGCAGAATCTGGGGAATCAATACTAAGGCGCAGGTCCCTGGTCACCTCTACCGTTCCAGTGAATAATGGATAAAAAATTAAAAATCTGCAAGAAAAGTGACCTCCACTTTGCTTTAATTTCTGTGAAACACCTAATGGGTTAATAAACTTCCTAAACACCATTGTAAATACTTTAAGGGGTGTAGTTTCTTAGATGAAGTCATTTACAGAAGTATCTAACATACAAGCCCTTTAAAGTCACGTCAGAACCGGACTGGTCCCTAAAAATATATATATTGCAAATTTTCTTGAAAATGTGAGAAATGACTATTAAATTTCTAAGCCCCCTAATGTTGTAAAAAAAAAAAAAAAAGACATTTAAAAAATGAAGCCAACCTACAGTAGACATGTGGTAGATGCTAGTTATAAACTTTTTTGGGTGAATAATTATCTGCCTTGCACGCAGAAAGTTTAGAATTTTGAAAATGACAAATTTTTCACAAACAAGAATTGTATGGACCAAAATTTTTTACTAACTTAAAGTACAATGTGTCACGAGAAAAAAGTCTCTGAATCTCGTGGAGAGGTAAAAGCATTAAAAAGTTATTGTCGGTGACTTCCGGGGGCGGGGCGTCTGGAACGGCCGCTTTTTACCAGAGCTCCTTCACGGATTGCACTATCCAGCGGGAAAAAAAAACATCCGACCTAAAAAAAGAACCTGCACCTTCCATAAGAGATACAAAGACCGTCTGCTAACGGGAGGACTCGTTATTGCTTCTCCCCGGAGGCCTACAGCAGCAGTGGGATCTGCACCGCATGACGCTGCCTGTGGAGCCGAGCTACGCGATACAGAGAAAGCGGGGGCCAAGTGCCGACAGGACCGTCATCTCAAGACTGAGAAGCTGTGCTGGAGAACCGGAGTCCACATCGATAGCCGGTGAGAGACGGGGAGAAAACCCCTAGAGACGCGGGTAGTCTTCCCGCGCGGCAGTCCCGGGCGCCATCTTGGCCCACACCACGAGGCGAGAGGTAGCAGCGAGCAGGCTGTGAAAAGACCTGGCGGCTTGCCTCGGACCCGAAGGAGCGTCGGTAGCTGAGGAGGTCAGACACCCAGGAGGGACGTCTGGAGAGGTACTGGGGTGGCTCTGACACTCGGGCATACGTGCCGGGACTGTAGCCATATCGTACACCGGGTGGGAGAGAAACCAGGCCGCAGCTACTGCCGCATTAATAACGGCAAGCCATTGCCACAGAACAGATATAAGAACATGGTGGCATAGTCCCTGGGGAGGGACAAGAGAGGCGGCAAAGGAAAATAGTGCGCATATACTCCCTTGTGCTCATACCAGGCATCGGGCAACACAGGGCCCCTCTTGGACCAGACACTGCTCCCAGATCTGGCTGCAATCCGCCCCAGAGCTGCACATACTCTAATTGTCTAAAAATCACCCTCAATATCAGAGCTGGGATTGTGACTTGTTCAGCACGGCACCTACTGATAGTGACTGAGACACCTGAACACTGCTACAATAAGCAGGATACAGCGTTCTATCCACCTAACAACATAAATAAAGGAAAATACTGCGTCATCCACAGTTGCAGCAGAAATTAACACTCCACTGTCTGACCATTTGTCTACTCTCTCTTAGACACTCCACCCCTTACCAACACAATAAGATATTGTATCTCTGAAAAGCTCCTTGCTACAACACAGGTAGCAATCGTCAACTTACCTACAGTTCAAACAAGTCCTCCTCTCCCCTCCCACTGTGCTCCTCAGCTCTTTTTCTAAAAAAACGGACAATAATCCTATTGGATCTATAGTCAATTAAAGCTGACCGTACTGAATGTAATCAGCCTGACAGGCATATAATATATCCGAATTGCAGATTTGTGTATAGTTCCTGATTGGTGTGGTTATAGCTGATAGAACTTGTTTGTGCATACAGGGTGCATTTATTTCATCTCACTCTTAGCATAGCATCGATGAGTTCTCACATTCAATTTAGAATATCAAGCTCTCTATCCAATGCGGGCTGGTTGCCATAGCGACACTTGCCAGGAGTTCACACTGTACTTTGCCATTTGTCAAGTAGAGGGCAGTGTGGCACTGCTCTTCTAGGTGGTTTTCCTATTTTGGATAAATAGACCATTCACTCAACCCAGTTTCAACATTTATCTGAAGCACACGCACACTCACGAACAAGACCTTCACTCCTGTAAGGTAATTACACATACTTGCCACTCATATACATCCAAAACCCATACACATCTACCCATGCCTCATACAGACTCATCTGTCAGGAAGTCCACACTAGTGTCCCTCCTTCACCTACATCAGCTGCAAAAGAACGAGACTAATGGGCTGTACTGATACTGTACTGAAATTTGTTGTAATTCACCTGTTCAATGTTGTTATAATATAACCAAGTGTGACTTCCCATGTGACCTACTAAATGCTGCTGGATCCCCCTAGCCCTTCGGCACTGCCCCAAACGGACAGTATAGAAAACATGACATCAGCAGACGCAATGGCACAAGCGGTGTCTCGAATAATATTACTGGCCTTTGACAGACGTTTTGATTTAATTCAAGCATCAATCAATGCTGCTTTGGCACAAATATCCACAAACTCCCAAAAAATAGCAGACCTGGAGACTCGGACCGCTACAGCAGAAGAAGACCTAGCTAGGTTAGATACGGCTGACGTCTCTCATCAGACCACAATAGCTGCCCTCTCAGCAAAATTAGAGGACTTGGAGAACAGAGAACGCAGAAATAATTTACACTTTATAGGGATACCGGAATCAGTTGGCCCCAAAAATCTGCCAAAATATCTCACTAATGACCTGATTTCCGCCCTAGCGGTGGAAGCACCCCGTGATCTGCTCCAAGTAGAGAGAGTCCACAGAATGGGAGACAGGGCGGATCCAGGTGACAGACCCCGCCCCGTAATAGCTCGCTTCCATAACTGGACAGTGAAGGAAAAGATCCTAAGGGCATACCGGCAACAAAGGGATCTGAGGGTCGGCTCTGAGAAGATACTGATCTTTCAAGATTTTTCAACACAAGTGTCACTAAAACGGAAGGCTTTCCACCCAGTCTGCAGATTTTTACATGAGAACAATGGGAGGTTCCAATTGCTCTATCCGTCAACACTGAGGGTTCTAGAGGAGGGCAGACAAGTCATCTATGACTCTCCAGAGGCAGCTGCCCAACGCTTTCTGAGGGGGGAGGAGGCAGACTGAATTGTCTCTTCACTAAAAATTGGATTGACAACAACAGCCGCAAAGGCTGTAAACGATCAAGGAACACTTGACGCTTTTCTCACCATTACACTTTAAACCGAAATGTTTATTGAGTTACTTGTGTTGTTCCACAGGTCACATGGGTTGTCCTTTGCATGACTGATTGTTTGTTTATACCATGTTTACCTTAGGGTATGTTTGGAAGGCAAGATGCCTAATGTTCACACTGTTATACCAAGGGTTTATAAATGACCTAGTTAGCTCCGCTGAGTCGGTTGCCTCTCACCACCCTCTCCCGCATCTCGTTGATGGAAGGGGCGCTCGCTGGGACGCCCTGTTCCATCATCTCTTAACATTTAGATCTTCCTGTGTTCTCCCACATAGAGACACAGGATGAGTCTGACAGAACCCCCATTAATGGGAGAGCTCGATACATCCTCAATTAATATAACATCATGGAACGTGGATGGCCTTAATACACCGGAAAAAAGAAGGAAAATCTTAAGACACTTGAAGCGGTTGAAGGCAGACATCATCTGTTTGCAAGAAACCCACTGGAGGGCTGGCAATTTAATTCCTTTGAGGCACACTGGCTGGACCCCCCTGTGGTGGCAAATTACAAATCTAAGACCAGGGGAGTTGCTATATACTTCCGAACAGGTCTGGTACAAGAAGTACTAGAACAATTTGTGGACGAAGAAGGGAGGTTTGTTTATATACGTATCTCTATCGCCAACAAAATCTACACCCTATTAAAAATATACGCCCCTAATGCCCCAAATGGGGAATTTGACTCTGGCCTCCTAAATTTACTACTGCAGAGAGAACACCCGAACTTAATTATTTTAGGAGATTTCAATGTGGCCCCCGACCCCACTGTAGACAGGTCACATAACTAAAAAATTTAAACGAAAACAC
>JAODAL010085189.1:0-10666 GCA_025379985.1 Phyllomedusa bahiana
GGGAATTTTCGATCTTTGCAACATACAAGCTCTGAAAGTAATAAACACAATAGAGGATAATATTTTTTTACAAAGGGACGGATAAGTTGGGGGCCGGGGCAGGGAAAGGGCAAGATGGGGTTTTAAACACTGAAATGCAAGGTTAGCACAGGGGGAAAGAAACCCCATTACATGATTACATTTAAAGGGAAAAACATGGGAAAAAAAGGACAGGAGAAGGACTTGGGAACCTGGTGGACAAAAACTAATTGTAGCAGCCGTGCAGGCAGCAGCACCAAAGCAAATAGGATCAGGGGGCTTAAAAGGGGCAAAACATGCACATATGAGAACTTTATTCCCCTTACAATTCCGGTTAACCACATGGAATATTGTGTACATTTTTTGGGGCACCAGTCACGGGAAAGACATTGAAGCTTGAACAGGTACAAAGGGGGGCACAAAAATAATAAAAGGACTACGTGACACAGTAACAAAAAGATTGGCAAGATTGGGTTATTTATTTAGAAAAAAAGGTTTCGGGGGACATAAAAAAATATGTTTAAATACACAAAGGTCAATATAGAACTCTCCCAAGATTTATTTATACACAGGGCTGTATCTAGAACAAGGGGCACCCTTTACGTTTTGAGGAACGAAAGTTTCTACATAAACAAAAAGGTTTCTTTACTGTAAAGCATGAGACTTTTGGAAATTTTCTCTCCAAGGGACTGGTCATGGGAATTCAATAACCGAGTTAAAAAAGGGGTTTGGGGATGCATTTCGGAGCGAAATAATAAACAATTATAGTGACTAGGATTCAGGAGAGGGGTCATTGACCAGGGATTTTTCTGATTGCCAGATTGGGGGTTTCAGAAGGAATTTTTTCCCTAAAATGGGGAAAATTTGGGCTTCCCCTCATTGGGGGTTTTCCCTTTCCTCGGAAAACAACACCTTAGCACAACAGGCTGAACTAAAAGGGACACTTGTCTTTTTTTTAGCTTTCAAACTATAAACAGAAATATGATGGGTTTGTTGTTATGAAACTCCTTCAGTAGTCAAATGGGAGAATGGTTCATTGTTGAGGCCGAATGTACAGGGACTGGAGGGGGAGCAGAAGAGCCTTGTTATAGCTGTGCCAGGGCACGTGGGTAAGAGGTTTTATTTTTTATTTTAAACTTTGAGAAAAGTGGTCTTTCCTGGAATGACTTTTTCCGTGGTTATACTGGTAATGGTTATGCAGGTAACCCATTTATTGTGGATTTTGACTTCACTGTTGAACTCAATTCCACATGGAATATTTTCACAATACTCGCGAATACCCCAAACTACCACTTTGCTCTTACTTATTCTGCTAACTCACGAATAATTTTAAAGCCTACCTTACTTAGGTCCCTTAATAAAAACCTGAACTAAAATTCTAAAATATACCTATAAACTCCAACAAAGCCAAATGTACTGCAGAGATAAGCCAACCCAACTAGACCGTAAAACCTGAATATTCAAAAATTTTTCACACTTATAAGGGGCATTCATATGAAAGCTTTTCCCCGTTTTTTTGCAGCTGATAATGTAGACGCAGTTTAAATAACCTGTCCTTTTTGCCCCTCCTTATACCCCCCTTCCCCAACCTCAAAATGATCACCCCCAAAAACGACGCTCCCTCTCTTTGGGGGGCTTTTCCCTTCCTTGGTCCAACAAATTTTGGGACTGTGGTCCCTCATTGAGGTCAAAATGGGGTTTTTGGAAAACTCCCTTTCCACTCACCCTTTTCCTCATGTACTCCCTCGCTCTGGGACCTCATTCGTTTTGGGCTCAGATCCTGACTTGGGGGACTACTCATGCAGCTTTTTTGATTTTTCCCATTGGGCAATACAAAGTGCAAAACCCCCCCAAACAAATATCCCAATGCGCCTGTTTTTATTTTTCCCCCCCTTTTTTAAAACACCTTGGGGAAACTCATATGGGGAGGGAAAGATCTGCTTTTTCATCATTTGTTCTTTCATTTTATGGCCCTTTTCAATTTACTTCTTTGCTGTTTAAACTTTTTGGAATATGTTTCGCTTTACAAATAATGATTAAATTAAATTTTTACATCACAAATTTTTATTATAAACAACCTCAAATTTTTAAAGTTGGGTACAAAAGCAGTTTCTTTTTTAATTTTATTATTTTAATTTTGAAAATTAAGTCCATTTAAAATAAAAATTTTTAAAAAATGGGTTTAAAATTTTTTAAAGTAAATTTTAAAAAATTAAAAACAATTTTTGTAATCTTTTTCTTCCCGTTTTTGGTTTCTAGTAAGATTGTATTCTTATTATCTAACCCAAAACGGTTTGGAAAAACAACAAAACCCGACCCCTCTAAGGCTGAAAGCAATAGCTGCAAAGGGCTTTACACAACACATTTCTATTTCGTGCCAATTAAAATTTTTCCCAAAACTGTGAAAACAAAAACACCCCGAAATGGTTACCCTGGGAAAACCTTGACTTCCCAAAGCAAAAAGATTGCAAAACGGCCCACAAACATTTTTATCAAAAGAGGGTTAATGCTTTTGAAAAAAAAAATACCACAAAGAAAAGAAAAGGGAAAGATTTCCTTGTTTAATGACGTTCCCCTGTTTGTTTTCCCTTTGTTTTATCTTATAAAAAATTTTTGCTTTCACTTGAGTACTTTCTAATCAGATACCGTCATACAATTTTGTTGGTATAATTATAGGGTACAATTTCAACTTCTGAACACTTTATATTCTTTTTTTTTGGAGGCAGGATAAAACATCTCCCAAATTTTCCCTTTTTTTTCTCTTTACGTGTTATTTGTGCGGGGTTTACATAATTTTTAAAAAATATTTTATATTTTTCCCATTTCCGATGCGGCAAAAACCAATATTTTTTTTCCCGTTTTTTTTTGTCTTTAAAAATAAAAAGGAAAAAATAATAATTTTTTCATGTTTTTTTTTCTCTCTCTCTTTAACCCTTTTTTTTGTAAAGTATAACAGGGAGACACATAGGTTTGCATAGTGTAACATCCGGTGGTGAAAAGGCTTACACGTCGATCATCGAGTAACGGGGTTGTGGCTCCACCGTGATCACTGCGGGGGGAGAAGATAATTGGGGACCCACTCAGGAGGGGAGCTAAGCGGGCCCCCCCTCTCCAAATTGGGGGCCCCGCCGCAAACCCCCATGGACTTTGCTGGGGGAAAACCCCCCGGGCACTACCCCGACGGGGGCCCACTCCCCATGGGAGCTGAAGTGCAGGACAGAGAATTCAAATGGTAAAAACGGGGGAACAGGTTTAAAAACCAAAAAGTTCCCAGGGGGGTAGCAGACCGGTACAAAGGCAGGAACAGCAGGAATTAAAAGACGTTTTCAACAGCAGGAAAACAGCAGGGATTTAAAATTTAAATGGTGCTTGGCAGGAAAAACCCGGAATAAAAAACAAGGGCAGGGACAGCAGAAAAACACAGCCAGGAGGTCAAAAGCTCTGGGGGACTATAACAAAAATGACTCAGGAATCTCAAAGGTTACCCCGGGAAAAACAGAATCCAGGAGCAGGTTAGGTACTCTGAAGACAAAAATAAACTGAAAACTGACAAGGGCAGGGTGTTTTTCCCTTTTTTCCCAGGGAAAGGGCGACGGTGACAGGGACAAATTTGGGAAATAACAAAAAGTACCACACAAGCACCTTTTGGGAACCCCGCGTGCCAAAACAGGACACCAGGAGCTAGGGGTTTGGGGACACTAAAAGAGGGATTTTATAACGGGTTTTAACCCCCTTTTCCCGGCTAAAATGTGGGCCCAAGTGAGCCTCTAAAGATGTCTTAAAGCGCCTTTAATTTGGTTTATTTAAAACCCCAAAACTTTTCCCAATGCCCTAACATGAGGAGGGGTTGGGGGGGCCCTTTTTTTGGGGGTGTACACCAAAACCCCGTAATATTAGACACATATATGAATTTTTTGGGTTGGCAAAACTCGCCGCATTAACCCCTGACAGGCAACCTTTTTTCAATTAACTATTTAAAAAACTGACTACAGAATCCCCAAAAGGTTTAAACCCCTGGAACAACGAATCCAAAATCATTTCAGGAGCTCTGAAAAAACAATAATGAACTGACACTGGAGGGCCCGAGAGTTTAAGTGAAAACTAGATTTCCTGTAAGGGCAAACATGTCCCCCTTTTTTCCACTTACACCATACAATAATAAAAAGGGAATTTTTTGATAATTAACAAACTATATAAAATTAAATTTTATAAATATAATACAAAAGTTATAATAACAAAATTAAAATAAACATTATAAAAATACCCAAAAAATAAAAAAAAACATAAAATCCCCAAAAAAAAAAAATATCTCCCCTTTAAAAAGCATTTAAATTTAATTTGACTCTAAAACTAGGGTTTTAAAAATTTAATAACCCGCTGATGATGTTGTTTGGGTTTTAAAAATTTGGGTTTTTTTTTTTCCCACATTAAAAATTTGAAAAATTTTTTTTTGCGGGTCTCACCCTTTATTCTAACCCTACGGCCCAAGACCAGCACAGCAGAGGGCTGGCTGTTTTTTTTCACGACAAGCTAATTTTAAAAGAATTTTCTTTTAATTTTTTAACCTAAACATTGCCTTTATTAAGTTTCGTAATGCCCCCTTATAAATTTCACAAAAACCCCTTTCATTACATTCAGGGGCATTATAAAACGGAAAACAAGACTCGACACTTCACTTCGAAGCGCTTTCCCTTTAAAACATGCCCCCCTAAGTGCGGGCACTCGACCCCAGACACAGCAAAGGGAAAAGGGACCCGGGGAAAGGGGAAAATATAAAAACAGCGGGGACACAGCCGTGAAAACCCAAAACAGGCCAAAGAACACGTTTAAGTCAAACCCCAAACTTTTGCCAGTGGGTAAAGGAGCTCTGGGTTTAACCATACCCAGATGGCAAATGAGCTCTTGGGGGGGGGGGGGGGGGAAACCCTGAGCCAGCGGGTACAGATGCTTGTTTTGAACTCAAAACTATTCCCTTTAAAAAGTACAACTTTTTTTCCCGCATAAAAAAGGGCCAAAACAAAAGGGTTCAATTTAAAAAATAAAAAAGTTTTTCAACTGTTGGAAAAAGCAAAGGGGGCCAAAAAATGAAAAAAAAAGTGCTGGTCATTAAGGCGTTTTTTAGGCCTAGGGCTTAAAGGGGGAAATTTTTAGGACGCCCAAATTTCTTTCCTTTTCCTTTTCAGCACAGGGAGAATTCAAAAAATCAACGCGATTCCCTGAAGGGTTCAGGGGGGCCAAAGGGGAAGGGAGGGGGTGAGTTAAAAGGAAATGAGGGAAAAAGGGGGCGTCCAAAAAAATTTAAATGAAATAATAAACAAAAACAAAAATGGATTCTCAATACACAAGACAAAGCCTCATAGAAAATGCAAAATTTTTACCCGGGCCTTTAAAAAGGGTCATTCTTTTTGCCTTAATCAGATAAGAAGTGGTTTTCCTTGCAAGCGCGGCCCCGTTTAGCTCCTGGGGCGTCCCTAGTTTTGGAAACTTTCAAATACTAAGGGGGTTGGAAAAAATGGGTGGGAGCTTTTCAGAGTCCCATCCTTTTTTGTAATCACATATAAATTTTGAAAAGTGGGTTAAATACCCAATTTTTGGGGTTTTCCCCCCGTCAACTTACAGGTGGGAAAACCCCTTTAAAGGGGTTTTAAAAAGTGGATTACGGGCTTTTTAACCTTTTTTTTATGAAAATATATATAAAACACTTTAATAGGCGGGATATATTTTTCGCAGGTGTTTAAAAAGGGAAAAAATACTTGGGGATGAAGGTTTTAAATAAGGAGCCCGGGGCAGACCAGAACATTTTCAGAGGAAAAAAAATAAAAACAAAACAACGCCCGAGCTGTAAAAAATACCCTATCATTTCTCAGGGCATCAGGGTTTTAAACCCATGCATTAAATAATTTAAAAAAAGGAAAACAGACCAAATGTCCCGTGTGCTTGGATTTGTGCTTAAACTTATCTTGTTGTTGTGAACAAAAGGCGTTACCATGTATGTCTGGGGCTAATTATTTTTTTATAATTTTGGGTCCAATTTCTATACATGGGGCAACACTGTTCAGTTAAATTTCAATGGTGTCAGGGTTCACCCTTTTCCATACAGACGCTCTGCTCATTTTAATTAAACCCCTTTTCCCCGTTTTAAATATATCTATACAACATACACACTGTATTTTATGTATGTTTGAATATATACCCCAAGTATTTAAATCACCTGAAAGTAAGCCCCAGGGACCTAAAATTTTGGGCCCCAGAAAAACTTGGAAAGGGTAACGACTCGAGTCACCTTTAAAATTCAAAGGGGTTTACTAGATAATACAAGGGGCAAAAACCCACCCAAAAAAAATCACCATCATACCTGCCCAAAAAAATCCCACTATACCAAGAACCAACAATAAACCCAAAAACGCTACTACATATTTGGGCCTTTAATTTTACTGGCCAAAACACGACCACCAAAATTTCCACCACATATGGGACCCCCGATAAAGGGCCCGGTTTAGGTAAAACAATAGGGTCCCCCCTAGAGGCAACAGGGGTTTTGGTAGTTACAGGGCCCCAAGAAGCAGTTTACGCAGGGGTTTTTGGGGAAGTATAAGGGCCCCCAAAAAACAGGCAGAGTTTTTTGGAAGTTTAAAGGGGCCCCCAAAATAGGGCATGTAGATTTTAGGTAGCTATAGGGGCCCCATTTTAAACAGGCAGGGCCGGGTAAGGGCCATATAGGTTGGAAACAGGGGGTTTTGGTTCCCATAGGGCCCATATAGGTAAGAACAGGGTTTAAAGGGAAACTAATTTGGGGGCCCTACATATAGGCCAAGGCTTAGGGGAGGCATAGGGCCTCAAACCCGGCAGACAAACTTAGAGGGTAAAAGGGGGGCCCTTTTACAGGGAGGCAGGGCTTGGTTTCTCTAAGGGGCCCCATTTCAGGCAGGCAAGGGGTTTGGGTACTCTATAGGGGCCCCCTTTTCAGTCAGGGGTTAGGGGATTCTATAGGGGCCCAAAACAGGCCCGGCAGTGCTTAAGGGAGGCTATACAGCCCCATAAAGCAGGCAGGGGTTAGGGAATCTATAAGGGCCAATACAGGCCCAAACAGGGTTAGTGTTTTTGCTATAAGGCCCCATAAAAGGCAACGGGCTTAGGGTACCTATAGGGGCCCCCTACAGGGGGCAGGGGTTCCCGGGTCTCAATAAGGGCCCCATTAAAAGGCAGGCAAAGGGGTTAAGGGGAACCCCTATTAAGGAAAACCCATACAGGCAAGGGGTTTGGGTACTCTATAGGGCTCCATAAAAGGCAGGGAGTGCTTAAGGTTTGGCTATAGGGGCCCCCTAAAGCAGGGCAGGACTTAGGGTAAATCTATAGGGGCCCCCTACAGGGAAGCAGGCTTAGTGTATTTCTATAGAGGGCCCCCTACAGGCAGACCAAAAGGGGTTAGGATACCCCCTATAGGGGCCCAATAAAGGCCCCGGCAGGGGTTAGGGGAATCTATAAGGGGAAACCCTGAAAAGGGAGGGCTTATGGTTTGTCAAAAGGGGCCCCCCCCTACAGGCAGGAAGACTTTATTTAAAAGTTAAAAAAAAAAAGAAATCAAATTACCTGTTTTCTCGCTCCCTCTCCCCTCAGCTCCCCCCGTTTGGGACCGGGGCAAGGGGGGCTTGGGTGATTTTGACGTCATTGGGCACCCCCCTTTAAATCACTTTTGGGGCGGGCCCTTTCGAAGTTTTTTTAAAAGGGCCCCAGCAAGGCAGATTAGCAAGCGGGAGGCCAAAAAAGGGTAACACCGGGCAGCCCCCCGCCTTTGAACGCTCGGGGGAAAAGAGGGGCCCGGGTTTCAGAAGGCCAAAGGGTGGGGCCCCGGGGTCGCATCTTTCCGCCCCACCCCATTTAAATGTTATGGAATCACTGCCGGCGGCGCAGGGGCCGAACTACCTGAGTTGCAGGGCATGTTAGCAGCTTTCCCCGGGGCCCATCCCCCAAAGGGCCCGGGCCCGGGGGCAGCTGCTACGTCTGCCCTTTCCCCGGTAGTTACCCCCCTTACTCGAGTAAAAAACCCAGGGTGGAAAAGCAGTGGCTGCTGGTAAAATTTTTAAAATAAAAAAAAGGGTTGGGCCCAAAAAAATTACATAGGGGAGGGTTTAAAGGGCCCCAAATTTTAAAGTCCCCCCATAAGGGGATTTTTTAAAAGGCCCGAAATAAATCCCCCCAAAAGGCAGGGATTTTTTACCCCAAAAGCAGGTATTTTGTCCCCCATAAGGCAAAGGGAAAGGCAGGTATAAATTTACCCCATAGGCAGACATAAACCCCCAAAAAAATTTTTATTTGTCAAAAGCCAAAATATTTTAGACAGATAAATTTTAAGGCATTTTTAATTTTCTTTCTGCAAAGTCCCCAAAATTTACAAACAATTTTTATTAGTATTTGGGAGCATTAGCCCTTAAACTGTAAAGGGCTTGGATCAACGTTTTGGAAAATCCCCTTTCCCCAAACTTCTCACAATAGTTGGGAAAAGGGAAAATTTTTGGCCCCTTCCCCCTGAACCCGAAAATGGGTGTAATTGAGGGCCCAAGTTTTTGGTTAAAGGTCGCCTTTGCTTTAAACCGTCTTTGCCAAACTTTGCCCCTAAAATTTTTTAAAGGATTGAGATCAGGGTTTGTGACTCGGTTTTAAACCTTAAGCCCCCTTTGGGAACCAGTTTTGGGAGTAAAGCTTTGGGTCCCCCGTCCATTTTGGGGACCCATTTCCCGGGCCCAAAACAAAAACTTCCTGGCTGATTTCTTTAGATGTTGCTTTTAGTATTGGGCCCCATAATCTTCTTTCCCCTTGAAAGCTATCTATTTTGGGGAAGTGCCCATTCCCCCCTGCAGCAAAAACAACCCCACAACAACATGATGTGCCCCCCCTCATGTTTTACATTTTTTATAATATATATAATATAATATATATTTTAAAAAAAAAAAAAAAAATATAAATATAAAAAATTTTATATATTATATATATTTTATATATTTAAATAATTATAAAATATAAAAGTATAAATAGACTGTTCTTTATCCACAGGGGAAACCCAAACACTTTTTTCAACTGGGCCCAAAAAAGGCCCCCCCTGCCAGGAAGAAGTCATTACTACAAAGGGGGAACATATAAAAACCAGGGTTCATGTTTACAAAGCACACAGGAACAAAAACCTACATTTTTTTTAGATATGTTTTTGTGGTCCCGAAAGAAACTAAAAATTTTAAATGTTTGGCCATAATGAAACCCTCGTTTTCATTTTGGGGGAAAAAAAGAAGCTTGGGAAGCCCAAGAAAAATAAAAAAAAAAAATGTGAAACATGTGAGTGGGAGCATGATTTTTGGGGTTGTTTTTGGCTTTCAGAAGGGGCTGGAGCACTTCACAAAATAATAGCATCAAAAAGGAAAGAAAAATAAAATATTTCAAAAACCAGAGGAACCCCCCAGAAAGCCCCAAACTCTGGGCACAATAATGTAGCCCCAATACAGACCCCAGAACTTTTTTTGATTTGGCAAAGAGGGGTACTGACGGTTTAAAATGTAAAAAATTATCTATTTATTAAAGCAAATTTTTGTTTTTTGCCTTCCAAATAGGGTTTTTATTAAAATGTTAAAAAAAAAAAAATCATAAAATTTAGACATTTCAGATTCACATTGCATCATCATAAATAAAAGTAAATTCTGTCAAATATACAGTTAAGGAGGAAGTAGAGGGTTTTCAAAGAAATTAAGGAAAAAATTAATTCAAATTATTTTCCAGGTAAAAAGAGGTACATTTAAAGAGCAGGAAGGCACAGGGGGGCCCTGGATTAAAAAATAGAGAAAGTCCCTCCAAAAAAAGGGACACTTGAGAGATAATCATATTACAGGGCCCCGGGTTGGGCTTGCAACCTCTTTTAGGGCAGGTTTAGAACCAATCCCCCAGATATCCTTTTTAAACCCTGAAGGAACTACTTAACAGAGGAAAAGGGCAATCCAATGTGAACCCCAGAAATTATCTCCCCTTGGTGCGCACTAGGAACTTCAGTCCCCCCACTAGTGTTATTCAAATTTAAAGGGACTGGTGCCTTAAAACTGAACTTTAAGTTCTCGTTAAGGGGACATGATGCCTTGACTATTTTGGATGGGTGCTGCACCAGATGATTAACAGGCCGGGCCCCTGTTAGGGATGTTTGGAGTCCCATCCTAAGTAAAGGGTAGATAAGGGAAGTCTTTTATTTATTAAATATAGAGGAAATCTTTTTCCAAAAAGACTCCAACGGGTTTTTATTCCAAATGATTCCCCGTTCTTCTCAAACATCGAGCCTGCATTTCTCCTAGTTTCTAAACCTGCATTTTTTGCAAAAGCATTTAAAATTTTATTGCTTTAAAGCAGAACCTGCACTGCGGCAATTCTGAAGCTGTACTCCTGCCAGGGGACTTGCTCTTAAAATTTTGCAAAGTGAATCGATGCATTTTAATTTGTTTTAAACACCCCCTCCAAAATAATTATTTTGGAACATTTAACCCTTTTTTGTGTGGACATGGGAAGGAAAATTTCCTGTAGTGTCTATGTAAGGTCAGCAAGAGATAACGAAATTCATAGTGCCCCATTCAAAGTGAAGTAAGCCCCCACCACAAATCACAGGAAACTAAAAGGCCTG
>JAODAL010085190.1:0-10665 GCA_025379985.1 Phyllomedusa bahiana
CCACCCCCCCACCTAGGCCTCGCTCCGCCCGGCCCCTCGCCCCTCCCGGGCCGGAATGTGCGTGCGCGCCCCCTAGCGCTGCGCGCGGCGTTCACTTTACATTTAAAGGGACAGTGCGCCGGTAATTGGGTAATTGCCGGGCGCTGTCCCTATATAAGTTTTGCACCACGTCACTTCCCTGCTGGATCTATGTTGCCTCGTGCCTTAGCTAAAGCGTTCCCTAGTGTGTTCTCGCCCTACCGTGTACCAGACCTCTTGCTACGTTTTCCCGACTCCGAACCTCTGCGCTCCGCTGATCGCCCAGGCAGGTGTAAGGCGTTAGGCCTTAACACTGCCAGGCGCCGGCCCCTACTGCTGATGTAGCCGCCTATGTAGGACGCCAGTAGCCGGCGGGGAGCGCCCGGGAGCGGCAGCGAGAGCGAGGTAAGTGGTTGTTTTTTTATATATATATATAAGGAAGCGGGCCCTGACTACCTCACTCTACAGGGGCCCTGGCTACATTACTCTAAAGGGGCCCTGGCTACCTAACTCTCAAGGGGGGCCTGGCTACATTACTATATATGGGGCGCTGGCTACATTACTCTAAAGGGGGCCCTGGCTACATACCTCTCAAGGGGGCGCTGGGTACCTACAAAACTAAAGGGGGCCCTGGCTACCTACAAACTAACGGGGACACTGGCTACCTCCAAACTAAAGGGGGCCCTGGCTACCTCCAAACTAAAGGGGGCCCTGGCTGCCTACAAACTAAAGGGCACTCTACCTGCACACTAGCTAAAGGAGGCCTCTAACTGGCTACATTACTCTAAAGGGGGCCCTAGCTACCTAACTCTAAAGGGGGTCCTGGCTACATTACTCTAAAGGGGGGCCCTGGCTACATAACTCTACAGGGGCCCTGGCTACATTACTCTAAAGGGGGCCCTGGCTACCTATCTCTCAAGTGGGCCCTGGCTACCTACAAACTAAAGGAAGCCCTGGCTACCTACAAACTAAAGGGGGCCCTGGCTACCTACAAACTAAAGAGGGCCCTGGCTACCAAAA
The DNA here is from genome assembly GCA_025379985.1 of Phyllomedusa bahiana. Classification (NCBI taxonomy): domain Eukaryota; kingdom Metazoa; phylum Chordata; class Amphibia; order Anura; family Hylidae; genus Phyllomedusa; species Phyllomedusa bahiana. The sequence continues at coordinate 1,039 of JAODAL010085190.1, forward strand.
AAATGAAGGGGGCTCTGGCTACCTACAAAATGAAGGGGGCCCTGGCTACCTACAAACTAAAGGGGGCCCTGACTGCCTACAAACTAAAGGGGGCCCTGACTGCCTACAAACTAAAGGGCACTCGACCTGCACACTAGCTAAAGGAGGCCCCTAACTGGCTACATTACTCTAAAGGGGGCCCTGGCTACATTACTCTAAAGGGGGCCCTGACTACATTACTCTAAAGGGGGCCCTGGCTACATTACTCTAAAGGGGACCCTGGCTACCTAACTCTAAGGGGGGCCCTGGCTACCTAACTCTAAGGGGGGGCCTTGGCTACCTCCAAACAAAAGGGGGCCCTGGCTACCTACAAACTAAAGGGGGCCCTGGCTGCCTACAAACTAAAGGGGGCCCTGACTGCCTACAAACTACAGGGCACTCTACCTGCACACTAGCTAAAGGAGGCCCCTAACTACCTGTATTCTACCTAAAGGAGGCCCCTAACTGCCTGTATTCTAGCTAAGGGAGGCCCTGTCTGTATACTACTTAAAGGGGGTCCCTGACTGCTTGCAGCCTCTTTAAAGGGGCCCTAACTACCTACAGCTTACCTAACAGGGGGCAACAACAAACCTACAGCCTACCTAACTGGGGTCCACCAACCAAACTGTACCTATCAACTTGCCTAACGGGGGCCTGCTTATCAAACCTGGGAGCTATTTACCTCCCAAACCCAGGGCTAGTTTCCCCCCCAACCTACCTGGGCTGGCCTATCAACTTATCCAGCGAGGGTCTACCTACCTAAATAGGGCCTATCTACCTACCTGGGGCCTTGCACATTTGCCAACCTACCTAGGGTCTTGCCTACCTACCTGGTAATGTAATTGTGAGGGCAGCAGCCCATAGTTGTAGCATTATCTCCAGGGACTTAGTCCTCTCCCCACCCTCCAACCCCTTAGGATACTAGGCCTCTAAGTTATGGCTTTTACCTGCTCTCACACCCCTGGGAAGTTTGTACAAAGGTGGGTATAGGTAAAGAAATGCTGGAAAATTGAGGATTCTAAGATATTTGTATGTAACTCCTGCAGGGATGAGTGGTGGCCGGGACAAGTCATCATGGCAGTGTGGAACGGATGCAGAAGAGAAGGGAAAAAGAGCGACTCAAGAGAAGAGAACGACTCATCAGATATGATGTCTCCGGTGAGTCCCTGAATTCAGGGTTATTTTACTTCTATACTGGATCAGTGCTGTATTCACTGTAATGTGATGTGACCCGAGCTGGTGTCTGACCTCTATGTGGTCTCCATATGGCGGTGTTGTGGGTAATATCGGCGCGGGTATAGTGGCGGGTAGAGTACATGTGTCTCTGATTGTAAAAGTAAGGGAACACCTGACCCTGTGATAGGAGTTACACTTTTCCTTTCTTGCTGGTGTTTATTTTAGAAGGTGGTGAGGTGCGTGATCAAGGGAAACATGGAGGGGGATATTGTATGTGGGCTGGTGGTGGGGGATATGGATGGAGCTACTTAGCCGTGTGTCTATGATATGTGAGACAGACAGATGTGTGAGATATACAGATATGTGACTCCCTTCGTATTGTACTATACAATACAGTTCTTTTTTGCATACTGTATTATGTGGTAAAATGGGCGCATTTATGTCCTAGAGGCTGTTTTTTTTCTGGGGGCGGGGCAATCAGGTTGCTGGGCGCGGGGTGAACGGGTTGCTGGAGGCAGGGTTTAAAGGGGGGTCCAGGTGCTGCAGCTGTATGGGGCTCTGAAATTTCTGTTGGCGGCCCTGTAGGTAGGACACTGTTAATGGACACATATTGCAAAGTGACTTGTTTTTGCAAGACCATTGACATAAAAAGCAATCCCTGTAGTGAGACAACCCCTTTAAGTGTGTAGTTGTAATGCTTAAAAATGAGGTAAAGTTCAAGGGGTAGGAAGACTTTTGCAACCCACTGTATCTCCCGATTTCATAGAGGAAGAAAAAATGTTTACCTTCTACATCCTGATAACAGAAGTCTGTCCAGTCGTTGTATACTTAACACTGAAACCTGTCACAATGAACATGCGGTCAGATCTGCTGGCAGCATTTTATAGAGGAGGGTCAGCTGATATGTAGATTTTTGGGAAAGGATTTCATAGAACTTGTAACCTTTCCAGTTAATTCCCTGCTTGTTCTGGGTTAAGGAGTCCAGTGAAAAGTCTCATCAGTGATTGACAGCTATGTCTGTATACACACTCAAAGAGGAAGGGCTGTCAATCACTGAAAACACAATCTACTGGACTTTTTAACTCAGAACAAGCAGAAATTTAAATGAATAAATTACAAATTCTTCTGAAATTTTCCACAGATAACTGTATATAAATCTGCTCAGCTCCTCCTGGCCTAGAACATGCTGGCAGCAAATCAGATTGCATATTTTATGTGACAGTTTCCCTTTAAATATCCCCCCAGAACCTCTCCATAGGTTTCAGTCCTCCAACTCTCCAGAGCCCTATAGATCCTGGACACCGAGAAAGAACTGTCACTGGTTTATTATATACTGTATAACAGTTTTCCCACAATCCCCCGTTCTGCGCACTTACACTGTATTCGAGGGGCCTATAAATTTGTTAATCTGGAGCCTCCTTGTTCATGAGTATAATGTTGGGCCCATAGTGAAGACCTTGAGATTCTTAGTTCACACGTTTTGATCAAAAAATGTTTAAGCCACCCTGGCTTTTTTTTTTTTTCTCTCTGGATTAGGGAGCTTGGTTGAGCCAATGAGAAGTCTGAATTTGGCTCTATTGAGATGTAAAGATAGCGTAGGACCACCCGTCTTGAAATCCCGTTTAACGGGGTGGCTTAAAAATTTTTTGATCAAACTGTTTGGGAAATAAGAATCTAAAAGTTTTTTTCATGTATGATAGATAGCATAAATGCTTCTTTGGAGGTTTCCATGTATTGTATAGCCCCCATAGTGAAGACCAACAAATGGGCACAACAGCAGACAAGAGCAGGGAATGTGGTCATTCAGTTTCTGTGGGAAGCACCACCTATATACTGTCCCCCAGCATCAGCTTCTGAGACAAGTGATATATTACACAATATAACACTAGATTTTCGGGGGTAAAGATGGCACACTTTCACATCTTTTCAGTTCAATTGTCTGAGGCTCCAGAAAGTTTGATATGATCTTTGGAATCAGGTTATCACTAGTCCTCAGTACTTTCATTCACGGACGGGATGATGGGTAGGAAAGGTAGGCGACCACCTATGGCGCCACTTCATCCCAGGCAGGAAAGGGGTCACAGAGATGGAGTGGACTGAATTTTCTATTGGGGGGCACTATATACCTTATTTACCTAGGGCACCAGAATACCTTGTCCCAATCCTGCTTTCATCAATCATCTCGTCCAAGTCACACCATGTTATCACATGATAGCAGGCCAGCATTGTACAATACTGCAAAAGCGGGATGCTTTACCTTTTAAAAAGTTTTTTTTAACTTTTTTAAATTCATTTAAGCTTTTTCTGTGTTGACTTAAGTAAAAAAAAAAAACAAAAAAAAACCCCACACCACCCATGAGACAAGCTCCGAGATTAAATTGTTTGTCCAATGAAAAAACATAATATTCTACATAATGCGCCTCCCTCAGGTATTTATGCACATTTTCTGTAGCTTTCTGCAGTTTAACATCGGTTATTTATTGGCAGGAAGCTCTGTAGTTCTGTGTGTTTCAACACCAAAGACCCAGGTCTGAATGGTCAGAATTGCATTTTTCAGCTGCCTTCCCAAAGAATTGGAATGAAAAGTGGAAAACAAAGCACATCCCAAACAATAAAGAAATGAATTCACCTCGGTCGACCAAAAAAAAATCCTCACTCCGGGGGCCCAAAAAAAAAGAAATAAACAGCCTCTCAACCAAATGATGACTCTTAAGGCAGAGAGAGGAAGGGGCCACCAAAAGAACAAAAAACTGCGGCAGCAGAAAAGGGTTAAGTGCAGATCTTGCTGGGTCACAAGCAGTGCACTCACCGGACACGTGGTCACCTATTGTCCTCACCATAGACAGTCCTCTATTGAGTCCCACATTGCAGTCCACAAACAGTAGTCCTCTATAGCAGCCACCACACCAACCCCAAGTTTACCACACATACAGTTCCCACAGCAAAAACACACACCGTGCCCTATAGAAACATCCAAAAGAGGGGCAGTGCCTATATCCTCACCACACAACAAAACCCCATAGAATCCCCCACAGACAGTCCCCTATAGTCCTCACCACAGAGACAGACGCCTATAGTAATCACACACAGTCCCCTATAGTCCTCATCATACAAGCAGTCCCCTACAGTCCTCACCAGACAATCCCCTATAGTCCCTACCACACAGGCAATCCCCTACTGTCCTCACCACACAGATAGTCCCCTATAGTCCTCACCAAAGAAGCCCCTACATCCTCACCACACAGTTTCCCCATGTCCCACCACACAGACAGTCTCCTATAGTCCTCACCACATAGACAGTCCCCTATAGCCCTCACCACACATGCAGTCCCTTATAGTCCTCACCACACAGACAGTCCCCTATAGTAATCACCACACAGTCTTCTAATACTAAACCCACAGACGTCCCCCATAGTGCCACCACACGTTTCCTATGCCCAACAGACAGGCAGTCTCCTATAGTGTATCACACGGCATTCCTATAGTGTCATACAACATAAACAGTCCCTTAGTCCCTCACCAACAGGCAGTTTCCCCCAAGTCCCTCCCACCGATAGTCCCCTATGTCCCTCACACAAAAGATAGTCCCCTATAGTCCTCACCACACAGGCAGTCTCCTATAGTAATCACCACACGGACAGTCTTCTATAGTACTCACCACAAAGACAGTCCCCTATAGTCCTCACCACACAGGAAGTACCCTATAGTAATCCCCACACTCCCCTAGAGTCCTCACCACACAGGCAGTCCCCTTTAGTCCTCACCAGAAAGGAAGTCTTCTACAGTAATCACCACACAGGCAGTCCCCTTTAGTCCTCACCACACAAATAGTCCCCTATAGTCCTCACCACACAGACAGTCCCCTATAGTCCACACTACACAGACAGTCCCCTATAGTCCTCACCACACAGGAAGTCTCCTATAGTCCTCACCACACAGGAAGTACCCTATAGTCCTAACCAAACAGACAGTCCTCTATAGTCCACACCACACAGACAGTTCCCTATAGTCCTCACCACACATGCAGTCCCTTATAGCCCTCACCACACAGATAGTCCCCTATAGTCCTCACCACATAGGAAGTCTCCTATAGTAATCACCACACTGACAGTCCCCTATAGTCCTCACCACACAGACAGTCCCCTATAGTCCTCACCACACAGACAGTCCCCTATAGTAATCACCACACAGTCTCCTATAGTCCTCACCAAACAGGCAGTCTCCTATAGTCCTCACCACACAGGAAGTACCCTATAGTAATTACCACACATGTAGTCCACTATAATCCTCACCAGACAGGCAGTCCCTTATAGTCCTCACCAGACATGCAGTCCCCTATAGTCCTCAGCACACAGGAAGTACCCCATAATAATCACCACACATGCAGTCCCCTATAGTCCTCCCCAGACAGGCAGTCCCCTATAGTCCTCACCACACAGACAGTCCCCTATAGTAATCACCACATGGATAGTCCCCTATTGTAATCACCACAGTCTCCTATAGTCCTCACCACACAGGAAGTACCCTATAGTAATTACCACACATGTAGTCCCCTATAATCCTCACCAGACAGGAAGTCCCTTATAGTCCTCACCAGACATGCAGTCCCCTATAGTCCTCACCACATAGGAAGTCTCCTATAATAATCACCACACATGCAGTCCCCTATAGTCCTCACCAGACAGCCAGTCTCCTATATGATCACACATGCAGTCCCCTATAGTCCTCACCACACAGGCAGTCCCCTATAGTAATCAACAGGCATGCAGTCTCCTATAGTCCTCACCACACAGTCAGTCCCCTATAGTCCTCACCACACAGACAGTCCCCTATAGTCCTCACCACACCGGGAAGTACCCTATAGTAATCACCATACATGCAGTCCCCTATAGTCCTCACCAGACAGGCAGTCCCCTATAGTCCTCACCACACATGCAGTCCCCTATAGTCCTCACCACACAAACAGTCCCCTATGGTCCTTACCACACAGTCTTCTATAGTCCCCACCACACAGGAAATACCCTATAGTAATCACCACACATGTAGTCCCCTATAATCCTCACCAGACAGGCAGTCCCCTATAGTCCTCACCAGACAGGCAGTCCCCTATAGTCCTCAGCACACAGGAAGTACCCTATAATAATCACCACACAGACAGTCCCCTATAGTCCTCACCACACAGGCAGTCCCCTATAGTCCTCACCACACATGCAGTCCCCTATAGTCCTCACCACACAGGCAGTCCCCTATAGTCCTCACCACACAGGCAGTCCCCTATAGTAATCACCACACAGACAGTCCCCTATAGTCCTCACCACACAGACAGTCCCCTATAGTCCTCACCAAACAGGCAGTCTCCTATAGTCCCCACCACACAGGAAGTACCCTATAGTCCTCACCATACAGGCAGTCCCCTATAGTAATCACCACACATGCAGTCCATTATAGTCCTCACCACACAGATAGTCCCCTAAAGTCCTCACCACATAGGAAGTCTCCTATAGTAATCACCACACTGACAGTCCCCTATAGTCCTCACCACATCGGGAAGTACTATATAGTAATCACCACACAGGCAGACCCCTATAGTCCTCACCACACATGCAGTCCCCTATAGTCCTCACCACATAGACAGTCCCCTATAGTAATCACCACACAGACAGTCTCCTATAGTCCTCAACACACAGGAAGTACCCTATAGTAATCACCACACATGTAGTTCCCTATAATCCTCACCAAACAGGCAGTCCCCTATAGTCCTCAGCACACAGGTAGTACCCTATAATAATCACCACACAGACAGACCCCTATAGTCCTCACCACACAACAGGCAGTCCCCTATAGTCCTCACCAGACAGGCAGTCTCCTATAGTGATCATCACACAGTCCCCTATAGTCCTCACCACACAGACAGTCCCCTATAGTCCTCACCAGACAGGCAGTCTCCTATAGTGATCATCACACATGCAGTCCCCTATAGTCCTCACCAGACAGGCAGTCCCCTATAGTCCTCACCACACATGCAGTCCCCTATAGTCCTCACCACACAGGCAGTCTCCTATAGTCCTCACCACACAGGAAGTACCCTATAGTCCTCACCAAACAGGCAGTCTCCTATATTCCTCACCACACATGCAGTCCGCTATAGTCCTCACCACACAGGCAGTCGCCTATAGTAATCACCACACATGCAGTCCCTTATAGTCCTCAGCACACAGACAGTCCCCTATAGTCCTCACCACATTGGGAAGTAGCCTATAGTAATCACCACACATGCAGTGCCCTATAGTCCTCACCACACATGCAGTGCCCTATAGTCCTCACCACACAGACAGTCCCCTATAGTCCTCACCACACAGGCAGTCCCCTATAGTCCTCACCACACAGGCAGTCCCCTATAGTCCTCACCACACAGACAGTCCCCTATAGTCCTCACCACACAGGCAGTCCCCTATAGTCCTCACCACACATGCAGTCCCCTATAGTCCTCACCACACATGCAGTCCCCTATAGTCCTCACCACACAGACAGTCCCCTATAGTAATCACCACACAGACAGTCCCCTATAGTCCTTACCACACAGAAATTCTTCTATAGTAATCACCACACAGACAGTCTTCTATAGTAATCACCACACAGACAGTCTTCTATAGTAATCACCACACAGACAGTCTCCTATAGTCCTCAACACACAGGAAGTACCCTATAGTAATCACCACACATGTAGTTCCCTATAATCCTCACCAGACAGGTAATCGCCTATAGTCCTCACCAGACAAGCAGTTCCCTATAGTCCTCAGCACACAGGAAGTACCCTATAGTCCTCAGCACACAGGAAGTACCCTATAGTGATCACCACACAGACAGTCCCCTATAGTCCTCACCACACAGGCAGTCCCCTATAGTCCTCACCACACAGACAGTCCCCTATAGTCCTCACCACACAGACAGTCCCCTATAGTCCTCACCAGACAGGCAGTCTCCTATAGTGATCATCACAAATGCAGTCCCCTATAGTCCTCACCACACAACAGGCAGTCTCCTATAGTCCTCACCACACATGCAGTCTGCTATAGTCCTCACCACACAGGCAGTCGCCTATAGTAATCACCACACATGCAGTCCCTTATAGTCCTCAGCACACAGACAGTCCCCTATAGTCTTCACCACATGGGAAGCAGCCTATAGTAATCACCACACATGCAGTGCCCTATAGTCCTCACCAGACAGGCAGTCCCCTATAGTCCTCACCACACATGCAGTCCCCTATAGTCCTCACCACACAGACAGTCCCCTATAGTAATCACCACACAGACAGTCTTCTATAGTAATCACCACACAGTCTCCTATAGTACAGGAAGTACCCTATAGTAATCACCACACATGTAGTTCCCTATAATCCTCACCAGACAGGCAGTCCCCTATAGTCCTCACCAGACAGGCAGTCCCCTATAGTCCTCAGCACACAGGAAGTACCCTATAATAATCACCACACAGATAGACCCCTATAGTCCTCACCACACAGGCAGTCCCCTATAGTCCTCACCACACAGGCAGTCCCCTATAGTCCTCACCACACAGGCAGTCCCCTATAGTCCTCACCACACAGGCAGTCTCCTATAGTAATCACCACACATGCAATCCCCTATAGTCCTCACCACACAGGCAGTCCCCTATAGTGATCACCACACAGACAGTCCCCTATAGTCCTCACCACACAGACAGTCCCCTATAGCGATCATCACACAGACAGTCCCCTATAGTCCTCACCACACAGGCAGTCCCCTATAGTCCTCACCAGACAGGCAGTCCCCTATAGTCCTCACCACACATGCAGTCCCCTATAGTCCTCACCACACATGCAGTCCCCTATAGTCCTCACCACACAGGCAGTCCCCTATAGTCCTCACCACACAGGCAGTCTCCTATAGTAATCACCACACATGCAATCCCCTATAGTCCTCACCAGACAGTCTCCTATAGTGATCATCAAACATGCAGTCACCTATAGTCCTCACCAGACAGGCAGTCCCATATAGTCCTCACCACACATGCAGTCCCCATGGTCCTCACCACACAGGAAGTCACCTATAGTCCTCCCCACACAGGCAGTCCCCTATAGTCTTCACCACACAGGCAGTCCCCTATAGTCTTCACCAACCAGTCTCCTATAGTGATCACCACATATATAGTCCCCTATAGTCCTCACCACACAGACAGTCCCCTATAGTCTTCACCACACAGTCTCCTATAGTGATCATCACACAGGCAGTCCCCTATAGTCCTCACCACACAGGAAGTCCCCTATAGTGATCACCACACAGACAGTCCCCTATAGTCCTCACCACAGAGGAAGTCTCCTATAGTCCTCACCAACAGGGAGTTCCCTATAGCCTCATAACAGGCGTCCCTATATCATCAAATTTCCCTTTT
>JAODAL010085191.1:0-10665 GCA_025379985.1 Phyllomedusa bahiana
ATGTTTTATTGGGTGGCACCCAAATGCACCAATCTTTTTATGAAAATTTGGGCCCTACCCAAAACTTTGGGGCATAACCTTTCCCCCCTTAAGTATTTTTTTAAACCCATACTCCCTCTTTACTTCGTAACCCATACCCTCCCTATACTGTCGTACTATCCCCCTCTACCCGGGCCGTTCTTCCCAAATTGGGGCCCTTTTGGCCACTTTCCCCCGGGGGCCCCCACGATCTCTGGGGGCCCTCCCCCGGGCAGCGCCCTAAACCCTTTCCCGGGGGAGCGGGCCAAACCGGGGCTCTCCCGGGGCAGGCCCGGGGTTTTTGGGCCCCAGGGGCCGGGGTCGGGGGCGGGCCCCCGGGGGGGGGCTGGGGTTTTTCCCCCGGCGGGCCGCGAGTACCGGGCCCGGTCTGGGCCCCCCCCATCAAACGGCTGCAAAGGCCGGGTCCAAAAGACCCCCCCATGCCCGCCATCACGGGCCGCTTTCCTGCCCCCGCCGCGGTGCAAGCCCGGGGCCGGGGGCTGAACATTGGGATCTACTGATCCCCTTTGTTCAGCTCCCAGGAGGCCGGGGGGCAGGGGCGCTATGTGATCGTCATGGGGCGCCCGCTTCCCCGGGGGCCCCGCACTCTGCGCCAGGCCACCGGCTCCGGACGTGGAGAAAAGAAGGAAATCTGGTAAGTAAATTTTTTTTTATTTTTTTTTTTAAACTACTGGACTACCTTGGGAACATGGGGGAAAATCTACCTGGCAACCAGAGGGGGAAAACTAACCCCGGAAAAGAGGGGGGAAACTACCGGCAACCCGAGGGGGGACTTTCCCGGCAACAAGGGGGGCCTACCCGGCAACAATGGGGAAAAAACTACCGGGAACGAGGGGACATTTTACCGGGCAACAGAGGGGACCTAAACCCGGGAAAAAGTTGGGGGGATCTACCGGAAAAAAGGGGTCAAAACCTGGAACCCAAAGGGGGGACTAGCTGGCCAAAAAAGGGGGGGCCCTAGCTGGGAATTTAATGGGGGCCAAACCCCCTGGCTAAACAAAAGGGGGCACCTACCCCGGCAACAGAGGGGATCCACCTGGAAAAAAGAGGGGGCCTAAAGGGTTAAAAAAGAGGGGGGATTTACCCGGCAACAAAAGGGGGGGATTACCTGGGGAAAAAGAGGGGGGATCTACCTTTTGGGAAAACAATGGGGGCACAAACCGGCCAAAAAATGGGGGCCATTTCCCTGGCAAAGAGGGGAAAAAACTACCTGGGAAAAAATGGGGGCCCCTACCCGGCAACAAGGGTTTGGGGGGGGCCCAAGCTGGCAACAATGGGGGGAATTTGCTGGCCAAAAAAGGGGGGAAATAGCTGGCAAAAAGGAAGGGGGCCTAGTGGCAAAAAGAGGGAGGCACAAACTGGCCAAAAAAAATGGGGGCAAATAACTGGCAATCAATGGGTCACCTACCTGGCCCAACAAAGGGGGGGCACCCTACCTGCTAAAAAAGGGGGGGGCACCCACCTGGCTAACAAAGGGGGGGCATCACTGGCTACAATAGGGGCATCTACTTGCCACAAGGGGGGCATCTACCTCCCTTAAAGGGCAAAACCTGCTTGGGGGTTCAACCTGGCTATAAGGGCATCTCCCTGGCTTTTTTCCAAAGCCTTTATGATTAGGTGGAGTGGGTGCTTTTTAAAGGGGGGCGGGGGGGCATACTGAAATGATGGCGTGTCCATGCAAATTTTTGTCGCTACGCGCCCCGCCGCCCTAAAAATCTCCGGTTTTTTCATTTTCAAAAGTTGGCAATATGTACTACCTACTTACTAGATGTGGGGCGCCCATAACAAAGGTAGGAGTCAGCAGCGAAAGTGCTGAAAAGTGAGGATTCTAAGATGTTTGTGCGTTACATTCTGCAGGGACGAGTGGCGGGCCGGGACAAGGCGTCATGGTGGTCTAGACGGAAGGAGAGGAAAAGGGAAAAGAACGATTCAGAGAACGATGATCAGACAGGACGTCTCCGGTTGAGTCCTTGGTGTCAGGGGTTATTTTGCTATTATATTCCTTTCAGTGTAAAGTCTCTGTCATGTAATGGTGACCGGAGCTGGTAATGTTTAAAATTTGTTTCTTGATTTAGTGTTTTTTTTTTGGGGGGGGGGGGGGCAGTACACCTCTCTGCCCAGGGGCCCATAGTGCTGTTAAGACGGCCCTGCGCCTCTATACTGTCGTATTATACTCTCCTCTATACTGTCGTACTATACTCTCCTCTATACTGTCGTATTATACTCTCCTCTTTTACTGTCGTATTAAAACTCGCCTCTATACTGTCGTATTTTTACTCCCCTCTATACTGTCGTATTATACTCTCCTCTATACTGTCTTTACTATACTTCCTGTATCCCTGTCTTTATTATACTTCCTCTATACTGTCGTATTATATCTCTCTATATTATATCTCCTCTATATCTGAAAACCCCTTAGGGGTGACAAAAGGGGGTTGCAAATGAGCGGGCAACAATGCCCGGGGTTTGGCTGTGGCATTCGTTAAAATTCAGCACAGGGTATATTCGACCTGTCCTCCGCCTTTGACACGGTCGACCACTCCTTCCTGCTACAAATCCTCTCCTCCCTCGGCATCACAGACTGGCCCTCTCCTGGATCTCCTCGTACCTCTCTGAACGGACATTCGGTGTCTCTCACTCCTGCACCTCCTTCCCCCCGGCCTGTCTCTGTGGTGTCCTCAGGGGCGTCCTGGGCCCCACTCTTCTTATTAACTTTTGGTCTGGGTCAGCTCATAGCCCCTGGCTTTCTTTCCCCTGTAGCGTTTTATTCTCCGGTCCTGACATTATCTCCCTTCTCCCCCGGATCCCAAAAGCCTTCATCCTTTTCCCCTCCTTTTCTCCTCCCGTCGCTTAAAAAAAAATGTAGATAAAAACAGAATTCCATCTTCCCACCGTCCCTTTCTCTCCCCCCCACCCGATCTCTCTATCATGTTAAGGCGCACTCTCCACCACCCACAGGTCGGGGCCTTGGGATAACCTTTGACTCCTCTTTATCTTAAAACCACAACCCAAAACCCCCTCCCCTTCTGCCCCCTCCACCTGAAAAATATTTCACGCATCCCCCTTTCCCTCAACCTGCATAAAGTAGTCCCGCCCTGTTCCCGCCTTGTTTTACTGCAAACCCTTCTCTGGGGCCTCCCAGCTGCACCCTCCTCCCCTCCAATCCACCCTTAATCTGCTGCCCGTTTACCCCACCTCTCCCTCGCTACTCCTCTGCCTCTCCCCTTCCCAATCCTGCACGGGCTTCCCATTCCCAGCGAATTCAGTTCAATTTTACTCACCCTGATACAAGGTTTCCCCACGCCTCTCCCCTCCAAAAACTCTCCCCTAATTTCCAAATATCTCACCCCCCCAAACCTCCGCTCCTAAAGGACCTTCTCTTTCTCCCTTACAGCTCCTCACCAACCTTTCCCCAAGATTTTCCCGTGCTTACCCACACTCGGGAAAATCCTTAACCCAAAACTTCAGACTCTCCCAACTTCACCAGTTTCAAAGCAACCTGAAAACCCATTTTTTCAGGGTAGCTACAACCCAACTAACCCCACCACGTCATGGCCCCCAAACATTTGCCCCACACCTTCGTCTCTCCCCTTCTTTCCTTGTGATTGTAAGCCCTGCGGGCAGGGTTCCTTTTCCCTCCTGTTTGTTTCTAGCTTTTTGTCACCCTTTAAATTTTTCCAATTTGTTATGTATGTAATTCCCCCTTTAAATTACAGCCCCTGGAATTAATGGCCTAAAATAAATAATAATAATAAAAAATTTTTCCCCCTTTTTGCTGATACAGCCACTTTTGGTGTGTTTTTTTTTCCTTAGCCCCTTTAGGCTTGACATGTCGCATATTCAAGAGGTGTAGCTTAAATTTGGGTGCAGAGGTACAGTCGCTATGGGGTCTCACCGAAGGAGCCCCAAAGCCCTTCTGCCCCCTAAGAGGCACCCGTATTATAATGGACATGGTTATGGGGGCCCCATTTCACTTTTTTCACTAGGGCCCAAGGTTTGAAGCACGCCTCAAAAAATCAAAAATGTTTTTTGATAGCACTGTACAAATGGTTAACAGATTAGGGTAATTCACACTAAGGGCAACATCTATGAATCAAGTCGGATTTTTTTTGGAAAAATTTTGGAAAAAAAACTGCGGGACCTGTTTCAATAGATGGCCCCTGAATGCACCCACTTTTATGCAAATTCCCCATACAAGTTGGGCATAACATTTTATTCATACTGTCGTATTATACTCTCCTCTATACTGTCGTATTATACTCTCCTCTATATCTGCAACCCCTTAGCGTGACCATAAGTGGTTGCAAATGAGCAGCAACAATGCCCGGGTTGGCTGTGGCATTCAGTTTATTCAGCACAGGGTCATTTTCCACCTTTTAGCTGATACGAGCCACTTTTGGTGTGATCTTTTTTTTCCTGTAGCCCTTCAGGCTCTGACATGTCGCACATTCAGACAGAGGCGTAGCTATATGGGGTGCAGAGGTAGCAGTCGCTACTGGGCTCTGCAGCCTGAAGGAGCCCCAAAGCCCTTCTGCCACATAAAGAGGACACCAGTATTGTAAATGGCGCATGGTAACTGGGGGCCCCATTTCACTTTTTGCACTAGGGTCCAAGAGTTTGAAGCTACGCCTCAGCATTCAGAAATGTTCTTCTGCATAGCACTGTACAAATGGTTAACAGAGTTAGGCTAGATTTACACTAAGGGCAACATCTATGAAGTCAAGTGCGGTATTTTTTTGGAATATATTGTGCCAAAAAACTGCTGGTACACTGTTCTATAGATGGCACCTAGAATGCACCACTCTTTGATGCAAAATTGCCATACAAAGCTTGGCGCATAACACTTTTATTCATACTGTCGTATTATACTCTCCTCTATACTGTCGTATTATACTCTCCTCTATATCTATTTAGAATTGCTGTGTCGGTGCTATGTTGAAAATATGGCGCCTGCGAATTCATACATTTCTCCCTAAGGCTGCAGTATACTTTTAACACAAAACACTATATCAGCAGCGCTCTACAAGCACTAAAAAACAGTCAAAGGAGACAGGTATTTTTTGGAAAAGCATTTCTGCTACTTTGGAATATATGAAAAATTTTGAGGTTCTTAGTTTTCATTTTTGATCGAAACTGCAAAAGGCCACCTACCGCAGCAAGGTGACCCCGATTCAGGTGGGAACCTACACTCTGTTACCTTTCTTGGTGTCTGTTCAGATGCCATGACGTCCACATTTCAAGCAGGGAAGATTCCAGCTATAACCTGATCTGATTAAGAAACCTGTGTAGATGGGTGGAGTGCAAAAAACCATGATAGGGACAGCCAGCTTTCCATGTAAACAGTCTAAAAATAAAATATGATAAATTCTGAAAAATAAGTAGGTGCACTCTGGTGTCGCAGCCAAAAGCAATGTAAACACAACACAATATCAGCAGCACTCTACAAGCACTAAAAAAAACATTCAAAGGAGACAGGTATTCTGTGGAAAAGCATTTCTGCTACTTTGGAATATATGAAAATTTTTAGCTTCTTAGTGTACATATCTGATCAAAACTGTAAATGCCCAACTACCGCGGCAAGGTAACCCCAATTCATGTGGGAACCTACGCTACATGCTACCTCTCTTGGTGTGTGTTCAGAAATTCCCATTTCAGGAAGATTCCAGCTATAACCTGATCTGATTAAGAAACCTGTGTAGATAGGTGGAGTGCAAAAAACCATAATGGGGGCCCGCCAGTTTTCCCCCTTAAAAAAAAAGTCCAAAAAACCCCAAATTTTTTGGTGAGCGGGATTCAAATTTTTTGGGGAAAAAAAAGTTAAACTTTTCAGGCAAAAGCAAAAACAAACACAACAACCCAATTTTCACCAAAACCTCTATAGCAAATAAAACAAAAGTCAAAAGAGAAATTTTTTAAAAAAAAGGCCCTATCTGGGTACTTTGGAAAAATATGGGAAAAATTTTTTAGGTTTCTTAGTGGGACATTATTTTTATGACATCCGCCCCGTAGGTTGGGAAATTTTCAGGGGTGTTGATTCAAAAATTTTGCCTAAGAGCCTAAAATATTCATAAATTCCAAAGGTTTTGCGAAAAGCTTTTTTCCCAAAAAAAAATTTTCCCATGTCTCCCTTTGAATGTTTTTTTTGGGTTTTTGTGGGTTTTTAATCCGTTTGGGGTGGGCCCCGCCAGTGTTTCACCTAATTTTTTTCAAAAAGGATGTGGACCATATTTTTGTTTTTTATACTTTTCAACAAAATTTCAAATGGAAAAACTCCCAAGGTATAAAATTTTAATAGATGCCAGGGGGTTTGGCACTAAAACCCCGGAGGAAAAGTTCTGGAGCTTTTTTTGCCAGCTGTTTAGAGTGGAGCGTGGTTGTTCCCGCACAGCCCCCGGGGTCTTCCCCCTGTGAAAAGGGAGGGCGGGAAAAACCCATCCCCCGCTTTCTTGTTCGCGGTTTACAAAAGCGTTAAAAAGGGGTGGTCCTTACTACAGGGGTTAAAGCTGCTTTTTTTTGTTTAAAAATTTTTGCCCCCAAAAAATTTTGTCACCCTTTTCCAAATTTTGGGCATTAAAATGTGTCCTTCCCCATTCTGATTATCCCCCTTGTATGGTCTGCCCAGCTTCTTGGGTCCATAGCTACAGACCTGTTTGATCATCCTGATGGGCTGCCACATGGTTGCTATAGCTACAGCCTCGGATCTCCCTGATAGGCTGCCAGCAAAGGCTGCTATAGCCAGACCTGCGTGATCTCCCTGATAGGCGCCAGCACGGGTTGCAAAAGCTACAGACCTGTTAATCTCTCCTGATAGGCTGACAGCAGGTTTGCTATAGCTACAACCTCGTATCTCTCCTGTAGGCTGCCACACGGGTTCTATAGCTACAACCTGTTCAAATCTCCCCTGTAGGTGCCAGACGGGTTTTGCTATGCTAAACCTCGTAAAATTCCTGTTTAGGCCCCCCACCGGTTTGCTATGGCTCGCCTGTTCCACCTTCCTATAGCTGCCAGCACTGGTTGCATAGCTACAGCCCTGGCTTCTACTGCAGAATAGTAGCAGCCAGTAAACACGCCCCTGAATTCAAAGTGAAACCCAGGAAACAAGACTGAGGTCAGATGAATCGATGTAGGGAGACAACCCCCTTAAAGGGGATGTGTCGCTTTTTTAAATTGGGTATTCATATGCCTCAGCTTCTAACTCTAAAATGCAGGGGCGTTCTTCCCCCCCACTGGGTGCATCATCCCCCCTACACTGTTCATGGGGTCCCCGAGATCCCCCCCCCCCTCATGTCACGGTCTCTTCCTACATCTTATTTTGTAAGAGCGATACTACCACGGGCTGCATTAAATCTAACTGACCCACTGATCTCTTCTCCTCTGACAGCTGGAATTTTGACAGTTTCTATGAACGGCACAGATCTCCCTTCTTGGGGGAATCGGGGATCGAGACCGATTGTGCTGTTTCCTGATTTAAAAACCCTGCGTTAATTCTGTTTCTTTGCTGGCAGGTGAAAATCTCCCGACCCTTACTTTGAGTGAAGGCGGGAAGCAAGCTCCGCGAATACCCCGACCGGGGGTGAACGAATTAAATGAGCCTCAGCAGGAAATGCAAGGAGGAAAAACCCGACCAGAAAGGGAGATCAGTGTAAACAGAAACAGAAGAAAAGGAACCCTCTAAATACAAGGCGCTTGCTAATGACATCTAATTTTTAAAATTGTTTTTTCCGTCCCCTTATTTGGAAATCATTTAATGAATTTTAACAACCCCCTTTAAGGAGTATAGTTGTAGAAAGCTCGGACGCATGGCCCAGCAACTGCAGGGGTGCTGGGGCCATCAGATCAGATCAGCTCTGCAGTGACTTTTAGGGGGGTTTTTTACCTTATACTGCTTTTTCCCCCTGTAACTGGGGGAAAATTTCAATACAGGGAAAATTTACAAAAAAATTAAAAAATATTACAATAAAAAAACTTTTTTCTGACTATGGGGCAGAAAGTTTAAAAAAAAAAAAAAAAAAAAAGACAAAAATACAAAAAATAAAACTGTATATATAACAGCCCGAAGCGTAAGTTCTAGCCCCACTCCCAATGACTCTTAAACTGATATCACCTTTTATATAAACATATATGATAAATAAAATTAAAAAACAGACTTTTTTTTTTTACTGATTTTCCTCATTTTATTAAAAAAAAGAAGAAATCCAGTGTAAATACTACATAAAAATGAACCCTCACATATCATGGAAAAAAGGCAAAAAAATAGAATAACCAAGTGCAAAAAGGCATTATAGAATTCAAACCAGTGTGAACTAAAGATAAGGAAAATACGACCAGTCAGCAAGAGGGGTAAACATACCCAGAGGCTTCAATTGACCAGATAGAGGCCAAAATAGTCTTTATTTTGCTTTTGGTAAATATGCCGATATACCTTGGGCCTTATGTGTGAAAACTGTCTAGCAGTAATACTGTCCTTATTGCCCATAACAACCAGAGCCCATAGCAACCATTCAGAGCCCATAGCAACCAATCAGAGCTCATAGCAACCAATCAGAGCTCATAGCAACCAATCAGAGCCCATAGCAACCAATCAGAGCCAATAGCCAATGGGGGGACAGGGTATGGATGGAGATTACATGTAGTTACATTATATGATCATGTAATTATGCATGACCTAAAAGACATCGGGCCATCTTCTCCCAGCACTTTTGCATCACTTTTACTTTGTTGCTCTATGTACTGACACTATTGGCGACATGCATGTATTTTGGCGTCCAGGCGCCATTTTTCTTGCATGCATTAGTAGTGTAGAATGCGTCTGCATCTATGAACCTGTTCTACTGCGGGTCATAGATTTAGCGCTTTCAAGCTACAAAGCAACACTTACGGCTCAGGTAAACCACTTTTAAAGTGCTCTCCCTGTCCCAGCAGTAATGCGCCTGGATTTGCCGATAAGCAGTCATTAATGTGTAGCTTTGTACGGTTCTAGTGCACCCCGCCTCCAGCCCGTCCCTGATCTCAGGCGCATTACAAAGTGCTGCGGGCGCCCAATAATGCGTCTGATATTGGAGTGCGCCTGATTTGAAATATTTAGCGAACAGGGTGCAGCCCCGTTACATACATGTCGCCCTTTGGCCGACTCCAACATTTGTGCCTTGACTTTTTACCGATTACTCTTTTTCACCTCCTGCCTTGGTACTTTGCAACCTGACTCCTGTTTCTTGACCTTTGCACCTATTGTTGATGGACATTGGTGAATATTAGGGGCCCCCAAACTAGACTCTGCAACCTCAATTCCAGTTCTAAGTGGTACATGTTCACTTCTGATACAGTCAAGTCACATTAATTATGACCACTTTCTATTTTGGACATCAGCAGCGTGTACCTCATGAAGGAAGGCCTGCGTTCAGCACTGGCTTGGTGGGTTTGTAAGGTGTGTGATACGCTGTCTGCATGCATATCCCTTGTTGCCACAGGGTAAAAGAGGTGATTTAAATTTACAAAAAAAGGGAGACTATTGTTTTTTGGGCACAGGGGGAAAGAATTTCTGGATTTTACGGTTTGTTCCGTGTTGGCGGCTGCTGTAGTGAAAGTATCGTGAGCAGACATATGGCGCCATTGTGAATAAGAGACGTGAAAACTGCAGACACCATGTGATATTGATGTGAGAAGTGAACGTCAGCTATGAAGGTGCGTAAGGGTAGAGGACACGATACAGTGGAGGAGCTCACCGCCAAAATGACACAATGGGTGACCAGATGTGTGTCTAACACAGCAGAGGAACCTGGAGCAGACGGATATCACTGCAAACCCCTCTAACCCTACTGTGTATGGGCCCGGAGGATGGATGTCATGCACCTCTGCTAACCCTACTGGGGTATGGGCTCCGGAGGCAGACCCGATGTCACTACACCTCTGCTAACCCTACTGTGTATGGAGCCCTGGAGCGGACGGATGTCACTGCACCTCTGCTAACCCTACTGTGTCTTGAGTGGACCCGACCTTTTTGGGGCGACTATTCCACTGTTAGGAAGGGTAGTTAAGGGAAAGTGTACTCCAACTTCTTCCTCCACCTACATCTACACCTATATGTTATATTATTACATCTAGAAATGTATCCAGACCTTTCTCCAGAATCCCGGTCACTATAACTTGTTATATTATTACATTAGAAATATATCCAGACCCTTCTCCAGAATCCTGGGCACTATAATTGTTCTATTATTAAAATCAGAAATATATCCAGACCCTTCATCCAGAATCCCGGTCACTATAACTTGTTATATTACATCTAGAAATGTATCCAGACCCTTCTCCAGAATCCCGGTCACTATAACCGGTTATATTTACATCTAGAAATATATCCAGACCTTTCTCCAGAATCCCGGGCACTTTTAACCTGTTTTTATTATTACATCTAGAATGTACCAGACCCTTTGAAACTCGTTAAGAATTCACCATGAACAAGTTCCTCTGGAAGACAGTTCCACAGTCTCACTGCTCTTACTATAAAGAATCAGTTTCTATGTTTATATAGAAACCTTTATTCCTCTAGACATAGGGTCACTCTTGTTCTAGATACAGTCCTGGGTTTAAAAAGATCTTGGGGAGATAAAAAGGGGGGAAGGGTTTTAA
>JAODAL010085192.1:0-10665 GCA_025379985.1 Phyllomedusa bahiana
GTCTCCCAGTGAACCCTTTAAAGGGGCTATCCATACAAATCAATGACCATATTTATTGGGAAACAAAAGGTTTTTCAACATTACAGCAAATAATATCCAGCTATTATGGTATTTGAGTTTAAATATGTGAGAATCCCAAGACAATATGCTATCCCCAATACAGAAAAAAATATATATGCATGTCAGAAAAGCTACTGAAATCTAGTTGGTCATTCAGACCATAGGGGACCCTGGTGTTCAATGTAAACTGTCCAGTACATTCTTTTTGTAGTAATCGTTTGATCTAAATTACCGCGAAAATTTATTAGATTAGATTTATTCATGGATTGTTTTTAGGCAAGACTGTTAGAGAGCTGATTCCTTGGCTGAGAAGCAACCCCACACATGAAGGGTTTTTCTGGATGCTTTAACAGTTGGCATGAGACAATGGGGGTATCCGCTCACCTTGTCTTCTCCGAACAAGCTGTTTTCCAGATGTTCCAAACATTCGGAAAGGGGATTCATCTGAGAAAATGACTTTACCCCAGTCCTCAGCAGTCCTCTCCCTGTACCTTTGGCAGAATATCATTTCTGTCCCTGATGTTTTTTCGGGAAAGAGAAGTGGCTTCTTTGCTGCCCCCCTTTGACACCAGGCCTTGCTCCATGAGTCTCCACCTCACAGTCGTGCAGATGCACTCACCCCTTGCCTGATGCCATTCCTGAGGAAGCTCTGCACGCTCGTAGCCGATTCCGAAGCTGAAACACTTTTAAGAGACGGTCCTGGAGCTTGTTTGGTCTTTCTTGGGCCCTGGAGCCTTTTTGGAACAATGGAACCTCTCTCCTTGAATTCCTTGATGAGGGCATAGATTGTTGACTGAGGTGCAATCTTTTAGCTGCGATACTCTTCGCTGTTGGGCCCAGTTTTTGTGCAGTGAAAAGATGACTGCAGGTGTTTTCTTTAGAGATAACCATGGTTAACAGAAGAGAAACAATGATGCCAAGCACACAGCTTCCTTTTAAAGTGTCCAGTGGTGTGATTCTTACTTAATCATGACATAATTGATCTCCAGCCCTGTCCTCATCAACAACCCAACCTGTGTTAATGGAGCAATCATTGAAACGATGTTAGCTGGTCCTTTAAGGCAGGCTTGCAATGAAGTTGAAATGTGTTTTGGGGGAAAAAGTTCATTTTCTAGGCAACTTATTGACTTTACAATTAATTGTGTTAAGCTGATCATTCTTTATAACATTCTGGAGTATATGCAAATTGCCATTATAAAAACCTGATGCAGTAGACTTTGTAAAAATTAACATTTGTATCATTCTCAAAACTTTTGGGCCATGACTTGTAGATTGTCAAACAGTATTTCTATTGGAGAGTAGATATATTAACTATGGTTGAAGGGAATGTATCACCTTGTGTTTTGTTTTTTTTTATGAAACATACATACTAATATATAATTCTTTATTCCAATTAGTTCTTTATTTTTTGTTTGTTTTCATTTTTTTTTTCGATTTCACTTATTATGGGGGCAACTAGCTAGATGGAGAAAGCTGGAAAACGACCTATTATTTACTGGAATGGATTTTAGAGTGTACTCTGTTATATATGCAGAGGCCATTGTAAAGGAAGGAAGATTATAAAAGAGAAGCTAAACTGTGTCCATCACCTATTGTCAGTGTTGTGGTCTGCCAGCTTTATCATAGAAGATTTACTTTTCATTGTAATCCTGCCTGTGATAATAATGAGATGTTTGCTGATCTCTACAACATAGAAAGCATTAGCCTATTGTGAGGCTCAGTAACCAGTATAACAATTTTTTATCTACAATATATTTTAGCTTGTATAGTAACATGGGAAATTGGAAGAAATGCAAAAAGACTGTATTTTAAGCATAAAGTCATTCCAATTTATAACTTTTCCATCAAGCCATAGGTAGTCAGTATATTTTTGGATTTGTAAGGCTATGTTCACATGGCTTATTTCTGGACACATTTCACCACGTATTGAGAGCATACTGCACTCTAATATGAGCGTAATGTGCCCCAATCATTATGGTAATCCACAGTTCTCATAGAGAACTATGGATTACGCCTCCTCTCCCCGCTCGTACAATATCGTATTGTATGAGCGGAGAGATAATTGACATGTCATTTATTCATGGTGCTTACGCGCTGTGATTAATGACAGTCTATGGGACGGCGGGCTGCCGCCCCCCTGCACGCGGGTGTACACGCCGATCGGCATGAGCTTCCGAACACCCGTCGTAATTGCGGAGTGTACTGTACGCCCGCTGTTAAGCCATGGGAACATACACTAAGAGGGACAAGCAAACTACATGCAGGTGTTGTCCTTGGTCAGGTAAAGCAGTGCTGTTTTCCAAGTTGGCTTCCTACAAGCATGTGCCTTTGGGTATTACAGTAGCAGATTTTGCATAAAGTACAGTTGTTTTCTTTTGATATACAAATTTATATACAAAACTCCTTAGCAGGATGTAAATATTTCATGTAATAATGCTCTGCTATGATAAAAGATCTAAAATCTTCCCCAACCAGCATCAATATTCTTGCTGCATTGCTTATGATCCAAACTTGGTATTCGAGTTATATCTTTCTTTAGAGGTGCTATAATTACAGTAACAGCAGGTTAATTCTCACCTCAGTGTCAATAAACCAGAGTTGTATTATAATTTTCAATTTCTTATTTGTGAGAATGAAATAGAATCTGATTAAATGAGTAACTGGAGCTGAGGTGTTTATTTATATGTCGGCACACCAGCATATCACATTTTAAAAATCTAATTAACTTGATTTTTCTTGTTAACCTTCTAGGTGTCATAGAATGTGCCCTCCAATTTCCAAGTCCTTACTGGTACTGGGACACAGTGATGAAAATCTGCGTTTTCATTTTTGCATTCGTCATTCCTGTGTTTATTATAACTATTTGTTATACCTTAATGATCCTGCGATTGAAAAGTGTCCGCCTACTCTCTGGATCTCGGGAGAAAGACAGAAATCTCAGACGCATAACAAGACTTGTGCTGGTTGTTGTAGCTGTATTTATTATATGCTGGACCCCAATTCATATTTTTGTGTTGGTTTTAAAACCCCTTGTTGATGTTCCACAAGGCATTGCTGTAAGCTCAATCTACTATTTCTGCATCGCTTTGGGCTACACTAACAGCAGTTTAAATCCTTTTTTGTATGCATTCTTGGATGAAAACTTCAAAAGATGTTTTAAAGACTTTTGCTTTCCTTCAAAACTAAGATTAGATCGCAAGGGGAAAAGAAGTTGGGAACACTTTCAATCCAGCTTACAAAGGGGGAAAAGGTGAGCGGACTACCAAACCAGTATGACTAGCAGTGGAGATGACCTCATATACACCTCAAGGAGGTGGTGGGGGAAATGAACTGGGGTTAATTCAGATAACATCTGCAGTATGACAACTTTTGTGAATATTCAATGAAAGATTTTAGTGGACGAATGCCAAACTTTGCTTTGGGAACTTTTGGGCTATTGCCACATACACATATCAGTATGCAAGTGGTGTATTATATTCACTCTAATATAAGTGTTTGGTACACATATGTTCAAATACATATAATTAATTATATGTATATAGTTGTCAACTGTATATGGATAATTCATTTTGTGGTTGTTACTTAACCAAAAGAAAAGTAAAATAATATATTTCTTCTAAATATTGTAAATGCTGTAATGTGATATTTGATACTGTAGTGCTAGTTCTCCAATTTTGTCTATGAAATGTATACTAAACACATGCACATTTTTTTTGGTTCTGCTTAACATATTGATTATTATATTGTTTATACTACATTTTTTTATATTGTATTGTATATGGTTACCTCTGATGAAATAAAATGTACTTATAGAATTAATGTTATTCCAAACAATAGTTATTTAAGGGTTTAAATTTATCAAAAAAAAAATTTTGGTGTATTGCTTTTTTTCATAGGTCTGTTTTAATAGTAGTTTTGCATGTAGGTTTTTTTTTTTTTTTTTTTTACCTGTTTTTTAATTTAATTTTTTTTTTATTAATATTTTTTAATTGAACCAAAATTGATATATGAAAAATTTTGTATCCAGTTTGTCAAAATTATTAATTTAGTTAGAAATCTTTTATAAAGGGAACATACATGACAAGGTGATCACTCAAGTTATATTCATCTGTTTTTATCAATAATTTCCTGCTATATAAATAGTTAACCAAAAAGAAAAAATATCTCCCAATAAAACATAACCTTTAATAATTACTCAATAAAAAAGACAGACTTACCCAATATGGACACACCACAGAGATACACATCAATTTTGCTCCGGGGTGCTGTCGTGCATGCAAAAATGGGGAATGGAAGTATACACATACTAGTTACTCCTCTTTCCCTCACCCTCTGAAAAGTCCCTTGGCAGGATTTTCTTCCTGAGTAGAATGGTCCCACTATGGCTTGCACCTATCAAGCCCTATAAATGCCTTAGTATGATAATACAATGAATTTTAGGTTTCCTACTTTAGCCATGTTAGTATCCTGCTCAAGTAATACCAAGACGCGTTTCGTTCAAAAAAGAACTCCTCAATGGGAAACAAAGCAGGTGGCACAAACAAATCCCGTAGTATAACAGGAAAGTATAGGGAATTAGGCTAGTGAGCCCCCAGGTATGTAAGACCCAGCATAGTATCCCCACAACAACTCAGTATCAGGCCGTCTTATAAAACATATATGCTCCATCTCTAATTACCTTATTCATGGTACCAGGCAGTACCAGTGCATACATAAACAACAGACTATCACCATAATCAGAAGCCATGTGTATGTCCCGGCATCTCTCAGAGTCAACTGTGGCTGCACCTTCTTTCACTTCTGGTGTGCCGTCGGAGTGACTACACCTTCACATAAATTTCTCTATTAGGAGCTTACTGCAACTGAGCATC
Organism: Phyllomedusa bahiana; assembly: GCA_025379985.1. Taxonomy (NCBI): domain Eukaryota; kingdom Metazoa; phylum Chordata; class Amphibia; order Anura; family Hylidae; genus Phyllomedusa; species Phyllomedusa bahiana. The sequence goes on from JAODAL010085192.1 coordinate 4,932, forward strand.
AGCCCTCACCCATAGGGCCTGTAGCTTTATTAAAATGAATATGTATATCAGATACAGAGGAGAAGTGGTTCATGGGAAGGACTAAGACAATAGTGTACAGTACAATGGAGTGTGTATTCCCAATGAATATGCATAGTTTTATTAAAATGAATATGTATATTAAGTACAGAGGAGAAGGGGTTCATGGGAAGAGACTAAGATAATAGTGTACAGTACAATGGAGTATGTATTCCCAATGAATATGCATATCAGACATGGAGGAGAAGGGGTTAAAGGGAGGTGAAAAAACCTTTGGTAGTGTGCTTTAAATTTAAAAATTATTTGTTTATCCGTTTTTGGGTGAGCACGCAAAAACACAAAAATATAAGAAAAATTTTGGAGGGAAAATCCATCACAGTTAGGGCAGGAATCCCTTTTAATACACCCGCGGGGTTGGGGGGCCCATGGTAAGATGGGGCCGAAAGCCCGCTAGGGAAAAATGGTGAACGTGTCTGGGGAAGTTTTTTTGGGGAGCTTTTTTTGTCAGAAAGGGAAATGTGGGAGAGAAAAAAGGGGGGAATGGGTTTTGTGGATTCTCGGGATGGTTTAATTAGTGGCACTTGAATAGGGTGGTTTTACCTAAGAAAAATAAAAGGAAGTGAGCTACACCAAAATGTGACCAGCCCCCTCTTACCCCTGATGAAGCCGGGTTAGATGGTAAAACCGTTGGGGTTTGGGAAGGAATGCCCATTTTAAATTGTGATTTCTCACCTCTGCAACAAAGAAACACCCGCTGCAGAGGGTGTTAAAGGAAGCCTTTTTAGGGTTTATGCCCCCATTAATTGGGATAACTGTTGGGATCCCTACGGAGTTAGAAATTACGGGTTTTTTATATAAGGTTTTTTTTTGTTAGGGGGTGGGGTTCCTCAGCCCTTGAAAAGGGAAAAGGGGGAGTTATTTTTAAAGAATAGGAAGGGAAAAATTGAGGGGGTTAAAAAAAATCGGTTTTTTAAATATGTGTATAGAATTTGTACAAATTAAAGTTACGTTTTAGTGTCTTATAGATTGAAAAATTGATAGATTTTAAAGTTTGCCAAAGGAAAAATTTGTAAATATAGTCACCCTTTCACCCGGGCACCGTTCATTTGTCCCCTTTCAGTGAGATGGGGTTTCCATCAAGTTACTGCGCCAGTGCATAAAAATCACCCCTGAAGATTTACTGCAGTGGGCGCGCCAGCCCTCCCCGGCTTTTAAACACCCCATAACCTAAACCCTTTGCGGGCACGAAACCCTTTTTTCCCCAAACCCCTAACAACCAATATTTCCTATCATACAATTATAAAACAAAAAAGCCTTAAAGGGTCCCAGTTTATGAAAAAGGGTGTATAGAAAGGTTTATTCATTGTAGAAAGTTTACATTCTAAAAGTTGACATCTACTGTTACTTTGCAACCCAAAAACCCCAAAATTTGGTTTCTTTTAAAGAAATTTAAATTAAAAGGGTTTAAATTTTTTTATTGGGAGAAATTTTTCTTTTTTTTTGTTTTTTTGGATATGACACTATTTAAAAAAAGTATTTTTTCAGTCATTTTGGGAATTTTTTCCTCATGTTATGGCAGAATTTCTATTTTCCCACAATAGCACTGTGGGGGCTATTGGGGGGAAAGGGGAAAGGTATTTTCAGAGAAGATTTTAACATTCATTCTTTACCCCAACCCCAAAGTTAGCATTTGGGAAATCTTTACAAATTTATAAAAAAATACAAAACTTTTTTTGGTGGGGAATCCAATCTCTGGAAAATTAAAATTTAAAAAAACGGATTGTACCCAAGGGCAAAGGGAAAAACTTTATGCCCGGGGAAAAGAAAAAAACTGTCCCTTTTTATAAAAAAAAAGGGGAAAAAGGGGGCCAAATGATTTTGCTGATTAAAAGGGGGAGAAAAACCTTTTGAAATACTAAAATAAAACTTAAGACACAGATTGATCAAACACGCCCCTCGGATGCAAAAATTTTCTGACATAAAAAAAAAAATCCTGTTTAAAGGATTCAGGGAAAAAGGGGGGGACAGGGTAAAAGGTAAGGGTGGACGAAAAGGGCATTTGAAACCCACAACATGGGGAAACACATTCATTAAAATTGAAAAGGGAATACAAAGAAACTCTGGCTTCCCCCCTCATCAATTGCTTCAAATTTCCCCTTTTTTCCCTCTTTTTCCCTTTGGTTTCTTTTTTAAATCGACAGTTAAGGGTTACAGTTACGGGGAAACCCCCTGAGGAAAAAAACCCGGTCATCAGAATTAGATGATAGCAATCTTTAATTTTTCCTCATACAATTTATCTGGGGTTGAGGTATCACCCTTTAAAAAGGGGGACTTTTCATTTGAAACCAATTTAATCAACTGACACATTCATTTGGGGTTAAGGACCTTAATTTTTTTCATACATAAGTTAAAATTGGGGCAAATTTTTTCCAAGGGAAAAATTGACAGGAATCCCCTTGAATTTTAAAGGGTTTAAAACCCCCCTTTTTCCTTGTGTGAATTTTTCTTTTAGCTGATGATGTGGGGGGGGTTAAGGTCCCCCTTCACCCCTTTAAAACAGAGAATACCAAACCAGCTTTTCCAATGCAACCCTATTTATGCCCTTCCCCTTTAATTTTTTTAAATATGAAATAAGATCTCTTGATCCTCTGATAAAGTGTCCACTAATTTTTAAACGGTGGGGGATGGGCCCCATTGAGAAATTTAGAAAAAAAATAAAAAAGTAATTTAAACCCGCAGATAAAGGGGGAAAAAGTTTTGATGGGTTCAAGTCAGTATTGCAAAAAGTGGGAAAGACATTCTAGGGAATTCCAAAAATTGGGTTTCAGGGGATTAAAAAAACAGATCCAACAACCCTTTCGTAAGTAAGCTAAAAAAACCTCTTTTATGGGGCTTTTTGTGGATTGGTTAAACACAAAAAAAATATGAAAATTTTTACTATCTGTTTTTTTTTTCCCCTAAGGAACATTTTATGGGGTCCCCCAAAATTTTATAAGGGTGTCTCACCGCTTAAAAGGGGGGGGGCCCATCGGTCCGGGGTGGTTTGACTCACCCGAATATTGGTATCTCCTTGATTGAGTTCTTCGGGGGTTTTTTAATAGAGGGTACGAGCCCTAAAAAGTTTGGGTTTGTGTCAACCTCGAACTTTGAGAAGTTTTTGTTTTGAAGTTCGAGTCGAACTTCCCAACCCCCCTTAAAGTCAATGGGGGAAATGTTTTGGTTCAATTTTTTACCTTTTACAGGTGAGGAGAAAACTGTTTTTTACCAAACCATAAAAAGTACACCAACACTAGGCGGGTTTTAAAAGCCGGGGACGGAAAAATTTAAAAGCCCTAAAAAAGATTCGTGTGCGTCCCCCATAACACGAGCATATCATTGGAAGTGTATGCAATGCCACAGAGGCGCATAACATATCATTAAAAGATTAAAGAAATGCGCCTTTCCAAAAAAAAAAAAAAATTTTTAAACTTGAAAAGATATGTTTTACTCTTTGTGTCCCAAAGCGCCTGATTGGCCCCCATTTCATACTCTAAACCCAAAGAAAGCCCTTTTTGCCAAAAGATTAGCGCAAAACGCCGCACATACTTTCATTGTGTTTTGTAATGCACCCAAAAAGGCGCAAATTTTGCACGGGGGCATTTTCGGCATAAGCTTTTAATTGGGGTGTATTAATGCGCCTTTTTGAGGGGAAAAACATTTGCAAATTACAAGGGTTTAAAATGTGTAGGTGCTTTTAAATTTAAAAATTGTAATGGTTTGTAATGCACCTCCGGGGGCGCAATGCACCCCGATAGGCGCATTACAACTCTAACAATGAAAATGCTATGTGCCCCCGGATTTTGCAATATCGGGACAAATAAACATAACATTTTGGAAAGGGGTTTTTAAAAAGTGTTTTTGGTTAGGCGCATTTCAAAAATACTTGTAATTTATAAGTTATGCACCTCCATGGGGCGATTTTGCCTCGATAGGCGCTTACAACACTTCCAGTGATAAAACTATGTTTAACGATTTTCGCAAAGTGCCTTTTTAATTGCGCAAATTAAAGTTTCTATGCAAAGTATACTTTTAAGCCCGATTTTTTTAGAGAAATTTTATTTTCCCGGTGCACCTTACACTGATTTAAAAGCACCTGGGAAAAATATTAAAAATAGAAAGTCAAAAGCGATTAGAAAGCGAAAATTTACTGAAAAAAAAGTAAAATGTTTGTTCAGCTCGAGTTCTAAAAACCTCAAACGCAACTTTTCTCTAACGGTTCGATCAACACTATTTGTTACTTCTCTACCCTCATATGTAAGGGACACGTCAGATTTTCTCTCTAATATTGATGGGATCATAACAGATGAGTATACACACCTGGCTAGCAAAGATGTGGAAGCCTTATATTCCTCTAATCCACACTGTAAGGGCCTAGAAGCAGTAAAGTACTTACTGGACACTAGGGGTAGTCAATTCAGAGGTCACAATGAGTTCATCTTGGCCTTATTGTAATTTTTCTGTTTAATGGGAGGATGTACCACCAGTTCAGGGGCACAGCTATAGGAAGACCATATGCTCCAACATATGTTAATGTGTAACTGGGCTGGTGGGAGAGTACAGTTGTCTTTCCTGAGGTTAATGAATATCTATTGAGTCCAGTCCAGATATGGGCGTGCTATATAGACGATACATTCATCTTGTAGCAAGGGACACAGTCTACAAGAACTGTGTCTAGGTCTAAGACTTTCTTTGTTGCCCCGAGCAACCAATCAGAGCACTATCATTTCATATAGTGAGCTGAAAAAATTAAAAGGGAGCTCTGATTGGTTGCTATGAGCAACAAGTAAAGTTTTAAACCAAGACAGTTTTCATACATGTCCCCCTTAATGTCAATGACATTGGTCTTAGATTCACGAGTGAAATTAATGAATACCCTACCTTTTCTGGACGTTCTTATTTCCAAGAATTATGATAATAACCTAGGCACTAAGGCATACAGGAAAGCAACAGCGACTAATTCTCTCCTAAGGGTTAAGTTTTTCATCCTTTGACCCCTATTGAGAGGAATTCCTCTAGGACAATTCTTGAGGTTAAGGAGGAATTGCTCTGATAATGCTACCTTTAAGTCACAGGTAGTGGACTTGAAGGGAAAAGATTTGAGAGAAGGGGTATTGCAGAAGGTCCTTAAACAAGCCTACAACTATGTGAAAAGTCAAGATAGGATTGATCTAATGATCCCCAGAAGACCCAGTCTGAGAAGGCAGGAATAAAGATAAGCTTTCCCGGTCATAGGGCTCTATGATTGAAGGCTCAGCAGATCCGGGAAATCCTGGAAGATATTGGAATATATTGATCCGGATCGTGATCTGAGGGAGCTATTACCTACAAGACCACTCATTACATATCTCTCCTGTGGGAGGAAATTGCCCAGCCAAATGAGGGGCTTTAGGAGACATTTTAGGTGTGACAACGCACCATTTAGGAAGTGAATGATATACAATAAATAGCGGCTATCGTATTACTGTAAGAAGTTACCTCTTCAATGCTTTCTCTGGACTGTATAAGAGAGTGCTGAAAGGTTAAGAGAGCTCTCTTTGGAGGTGTTTTCCAAGGTGGGGCAGTGTTGGCATGTATGGTTTGACGATAAACCCCCAAAACTATTAGGTCCTCTTCCACCCAAATTCCACACCTTCCTTTATTCTGTCCTTAGATAGCTAGGTTTCCTATTTTCATAAAA
>JAODAL010085193.1:0-10665 GCA_025379985.1 Phyllomedusa bahiana
AGGCCCAAAGGTCGGGAAACACAGTGAGCGATAGTAGGTACAGAGTTTGGCAGGTAAACCGCAAAAGTGAGGAACTAAAAAGCAAAGCAAGTTCCAGGCTAGAGGACTGCACAGCATGAGCTTAACACAATACTCAAGCAATGGAGATCAGGCTTGAGGAGTTTATATATGCTGGCAACAGGAAACAGGAAACAAGATGGCACCCAGCTGAGACACGATCCACCATCTTGACTGAGGGCAAACTTAAGGGCAAACACAGTAAACAAGTTCCAAGGTATGGCAGGAGATTCCTGACAGGAGTCTAAGTAGCCCCCGGTATTCACCAGAGCCCGCCGCAAAGCGGGATGGACTTGCTGCGGCGTGAAGCTACCAGGTCGCTACCCCTGATGTGACTTGCTTGCGATGGCGGCCGGGGTAATGTGTGGTACAGAATCGTAATCCAAAGACGTAGTCAGGGACAGGCAGGAGGTCAGGGCAGGCAGCAGAGGTTCGTGGTCAGAGACGGGCAGACAGTCAGGGCAGGCGGCAAACAGGCAAGTTCAGGAAACGTAGCGGAACGGACTGGTACACGGGTAATCAAACGGAACTCCAATACTCTCAAGACTCTCTAACACACACCAACAAACTGGCAGAGAGTGCAGGGGGCATGTACAATATATAGGACCAGTGGCCGGCAATTAGCAAATTATCGGCGCGCTGGCCCTTTAAATCCAGAGAAGCCGTCGCGTGCGCCCTAAGCAGCGGGTACGCGTGCGGTGGCCGGCACAGGCAGGAGCAGGGGACACAGGAGCGTGGACTGGTAAGTAACTAGGCGCCGCAGCCTGGGCAGCAGGGAGATGGTTGTGGGCGGCCGCGGGGGACGACGGCACCCGCGCCGGACCCCATGACAGTACCCCCCCTTTAGGTCTCCCCCTCTTTTTATGAAATTTGGAGAGGAGGTCAGACGATAGATTGGCCTCAGGTTCCCACGAACGGTCCTCCGGCCCGAACCCCTTCCAGTCAATAAGAAAGAACCGCTTCCCCCACACTGTCTTTTCCGCCAGTACCTCCTTGACCTCAAAGATGTTATCAGCGATGGCCACAGGAGAAGGCGAGACAGATCCACGGGAGAAGCGGTTCAGCACCACCGGTTTGAGGAGAGAAACATGAAAGGCGTTCGGGATACGTAGGGTAGGAGGCAAGCGGAGCTTGTAGGACACCGGGTTAAGCTGACGAAGTACCACAAAAGAGCCCAAATACTTAGGGCCTAACTTATAACTGGACACCTTGAAACGAATATACTTGGCAGATAACCACACCCTATCACCTGGCTTAAATAGGGGAGGAGGTCTACGGTACCTGAGCCTGGGCTTTGGTGCAATCGGAGGCCCGTAGAAGGGCCTGTCGTGTGACTTGCCAAAGTGCCTTCATGTCCCGCACCTGGGCATCCACGGCAGGAACGTGACACAAGGTAGCCAGAGGGAGAGGCGGGCGGGGATGTAGCCCAAACACAACAACAAAGGGAGCGGTTCCAGCGGATTCCGAGTCTAGTGAATTATATGAGAATTCCGCCCGGGGGAGGAGGTCAGACCAGTTATCCTGACGGGTGGATACAAAATGTCGAAGGTAGGTGCCTAAAACCTGGTTAACCCCTCCCCTCCCGTTAGTTTGGGTGGTTACAGACAAAGCTAGCTAACTGCAACTGCCCACATAGAGCCCGCCAAATCTCGAAACAAACTGGACCCCCTATCCGAGACATATGCAATGGTACCCCTGTCACGAAAAATGTGCTGAAAGAAGTGCTGGGCAGGGGGGGGCAGGGGGAAACCGGGCAAAGGAAAAAATGACCCATTTTTAAAATCTATCTGTCACCCCCCCAATGACAGTGTACCCGAGGAGGGCGGGAGGTCCCTAAAAGTCCCTGGTACATGGGGACCAGGTCTTTTGGGACTGGGAAAGGGAGAACAGGCCGCGGGGCTGAAACAAGGACTTTTTTACGGGGATGGGGTACAACCCCCGGGAAAAGTCTCTAATATCTTAGAAGAGTAGGCCACCAAAAATAAAGGGAGATTAAACTGCAGGGGCTTTTGATCCGGCGACCCACTGTTCGTGAGGCATGTCCCCCCTTCAGGATACGAGGCCCCATGGCAGGGATACGTAGGGTTTCCCGGAGGCAATTTGAAGATCCACGGGGGCCACCTTGAGGGGGACGTTCAGGAGGAATTATTTGCGCAGAGGCGGCTCCAAGCCCACTGTGCGAGGATTTTGGAGATGGCGTCTGTCTGGGCGTTCGTTTCCCGGGTGGCCTTTAAAGTGGAGAAAAAAATCAAAAAAGGGCGAAAAAAGTGACCACCTGGGTTGCCGAGGGGTTTTAGTCTTTGGGAGACCGCAGATAGAGAAGAATTTTTTGGAACGGTGAATAATCAATGGTTGGGGGCTCCCCCAGCAAGTCCGGGGCCTTTTTTTTCTAAGGCTAACTTAAGGCCATAATTTGCGATCCCCCATTTTTGGAATTCTTTTCCCGGGTGGGGGGAAGGTTTTTTTTGAGAAGAACCGAAAATAAGTAGTTTCCCAAGGAGGGCTTCTGTAGGAGGGCAGCGCCTGCCCCACTAGAGGGGTCCACTCCTAAGGGCGAACACGCTTTTGGGGCCCGGGGAGAAAAGAACAGGAAACAGAACAAAAGCTACTTAAAAGAAACGATCAAAGCTTTTTGGGGTTCTGGAGGCCTGGAAAATTTGGGGGTTAGCAGCTTTCTTTTAAAAGGGGCCCCAGTGGGGCCCCGAGCGGGGGAAAATGCGGGATGAACTGTCTTTAATAAATTTGCAAACCCCCGAAAAAATTGGGTAGACGAAGGCCCACTGGGGCGTGGCCCCCTGGGAAAGGGCTGCAACAGCTTTTGAGGGGTCCATTGGGAAAACCCCATTTTGAACGATGTACCCAAAAGGCGGGGAGGTGCGTTCAAACAAACTTTTTTCCGTTTTTCCCAAAAACTGGTGGTCGCGGAGACGTTTTTTAAACACCTGGCGGACGGTGGTGGCGGTGAGTTTCCAAATCAGGGGAGAAGATTAAGATGTCGTTTAAGGGAGACAAAAAAACAAAAAAAAAACGTAGAGGGAAACGCGGGAAAATCTCATTTTTGAATTTCTGGAACACCCGGCCGGAGCAAATTTCAGGGGCCAAATGGCATGATGAGATATTCCCAAAGGGGGAAAAAAGGAAAACAATCAAGTTTTTATGGGACCACGTAAGACCAACTTTTTTTGGAAAAAATTTTTTCGCCAAAAAGTAGGCATCAAAAAGCTCGAGATCCCAAAAAGGGGGGGATCGAAATTTTTTAAAAGTGATTTATTAACCCCATAATCGAAAACCGGGCTGGAGAGTTAAACCAAAATTTTCTTTTTTAAAAAAGAAAAACGGCCCCCCCAGGGGAGGAAGACTTGCGTATGAAGCCTTTACCGGGGATTTTCCTGGAAATATTTCCCACATACCTTAGTCTCCGGACAAAAAAGGGGAGACTCGGGCCCGGGGGGGATTTCTTAAACCCGGGTTTCAGGTCAATAGGGGCAGTCGAACGGCCGATGTTGGGGGGAAAGTTTCCCCCCCCGTCCCTTTTGAAAAAGACATCGGCTAGATCCTGGAAAAGGAGTGGGGGAGATCCCGGGAAGGCTTTGAGACTTTAAGAGGCGGCCGAAGCGGACGGGGGAACAGGCAGGCATTCCCAGTGGCACGCAAACCCCAACGGATAATTTTTTCCTTTTGTGTTCCCCCAAACTAAGGTCGGAGCATGGTCCCTTGGGAACCAGGGAGGGGCCCCGGGGATTTCAGAAGGGGGAGCAAGACAGAACGAAGTCCAAAGTTTTTCCTTGTGGGAAAGCGCCAAACTGCAAGGTGAGGGGGGCTGCAGAACCGGATAGCGTCCTTTTGGCATTCACCACTAACCCAAAGGGGCGAACATGGGGTTTTTGCAAAAAGGGGTTACAGGAGAACGAAACTTGGACACCCAGAGCTTTGGGTGACAAAATTTCCCCGCCCGGGCCCCCCAAACAAGGGGGGCGGTGGCTTTGAAAGGTGGGGGTCCGGCGACACTCCACAAGTAAGGGGGTGAAACAGGCGGGGAAAGGGGCCCCACAGGAAAAACCTAGGGAAAGCCCCTCCTGCTAGCCCTATGCGAGAGTGACCCTGGGGACACCGGACCCGACCCCAATGAAGGGGGGCCCGAACCACCACAATAAAGCACAACGCCTCTGCTAGCTGCAGGCACTCCTCCTGGGGCCCCGGGGGATTTTTCCTCAAACCTTTCAAGGGTTCAAACCCCCAGGAACCATTGCGGGGGAGGTCCCTTGGAAAACGGGAGCCCCAAAGAGGTTTGCCGGCGGTCGGCAACCTCCTGTTGGGGGGGAGCCTTCGTCTCTCGGCCAAAACCCAATTCAAATTTTGGAGGCCAAACCCAATCATTTTGTCCAGAGCGGGGTGGCAGGGCCCCACCACGAGCTTTTCTTTTAATTTTACCCGGAGAGGCCTTTTCCAAAAGGTTTTCCACCAAATTCCCCGTTTTTTCCAGTCCAGCTCAAGGCCCAAGGGTTTCGGAAATGCAGGAAAAAATGACCCCCGGGAAAAGTCCCCTGACGGAGAAAGGAGCAAGCTGGGGCACGGGGGAGGGCGGCCAGGGGCCTCGAAGACAGAACCCCTGGAGGAAGGTTTGCAGATTCCGCCGTCAAGGATCTCCTCGGTTCCCCTTTGCAGTGGCCCAGGCCAAGGGTTCCCCCCATAAGATGCTTAAATTTTGGGAAAGGGCCCCCCTAAGCCCCCCGGTAGAAGAATTGGGGCCCCCAACATCCAATGGGATGGAGCATTGGCCCGATGAACCACGAATTTTTTGGGGTCCCGTCATAGCATGAAGAAGGGGCAGAGCAGAGATGTCTCGGTGCAGGAGCAAACTGGTGCTGGCTGGTGGTAGCGCCGCAGGAAAGGGGTAGGCGGGCCGCAAATTCTGCATCAGGGGCCGTGACCGCCAATCGCGGGTTTCTAGGGGACGGCCAGGGGGGACGTCCCGAGCTCGGGCAAAGGTACCCTGGGGGAATCCATGGCCTTTTGTACTGAAAACGGAGGGTGATTCGCTGGCCCACCGCAAGCGATGATAGTTTAAGCCCCCGGGGGCAAGTCAAGTCCCCTCATACACCAAGCCCCCCCGCAAAGCGGATGGATTGCAGGGGGGAGGCTATGGGTCGCTCCCCCCAAATGATTTGGGCTTGCGATGGGGCCCGGGTAAGCGGGGGTACAGAACGAAAACCAGAGATTAGTCGGGGACAGGCGGGAGGCAGGGAGGGGGGCAGAGGTTCGTGGGCAAGTCGGGCAGGGGTCAGGCAGGAGCAAGCAGGCAAGGTCAGGAAAAGTAGGGGAAGGGGACGGGTACCGGGGTAATCAAAGGGAAAACCCCAAATACCTCAAACTCTCTAACGCAACCAACAAACTGGCGAGAGTGCAGGGGGTGTGTACAATTATGGGACCAGAAACCCCGGCAATTGCAAATTATCGGCGCGGGCCCTTTAAACCCAAGAAGCCTCATGCGCACGCCCAAAGAGCGGTGGGCCCCGGCGGCTGAAAAGGAGGAGCGGGACCGGAGCTGGACTATAGTAACGGGCCCCCCACCGGGGCAGCAGGGGGATGGTCGCGGGGCGTTCAAGGCACCCGCACCGGACCCCCTGGGCATGAAAATAACTGCCAGTTTATAGGGTAGGCATTCGCATGCAAAAAAACCCAAATATTTTATTTTTATTTATTTTTTTTTTTTTTTTTTTTTGTTAATTAATTATTTATTTATTTTTACTTTTCTCCATAGAGGACTTGTATCAGTAATCTTCAGATAACAGACAGCCCGGAAGCCTTTGTTAGGCTTACAAGCTGTCAGGGAAATCGGAGCTTGTGATTGCACCGCAGGTGCTCTGATAGGGACAGAGGAACTCCCCCCCTCTTTTTTTCCCTTAGTTCCCCGACTTTGATAGAGTTAAAGGGGGTACTTTTTTGGGGGGGAGGGGGAAACTTTGGAGAAGTAAATCCTTGATGAATTAAGTCATTTTAAAGAATGAGACGAAACGAACTCTTGGACCATAATACACAACATGTTTGGAGGCCAAAAGGCACTGCAAATCACACCAAAACACCATACCAATGAATGAAGGAGGTGGGAAAACAGGTGGAAGCTGTTTTTTGTAATCCACTGAAAAAAATTCATATATAGAAGGAAAAGTTAATTACAAATGTTCATATTACATAAGGGAAAGTACCTCTCACAGTGGGCGCCTAAGATTTTTAAAAAAATTCCCCTTTTTTTACATGTTCTGCTATTTTAAACCCTTTTGCCCCATTCAATAGGTTTAGGGCCTCCCCTAAGCAAATAAAATTAGCCTTCCTAAAATTAGTTTTTTTGGGGTCCTCGCAAAAAACTCTTTTGAAGGATAAAATGGAAAGTATTAATTATGTCACTATTTCCTAGTCCCCTCAACTTAAACCCTTTTTTTACTCTTCAGGTCTATTAGTGAATTTAAGTCTAGAAGGGTTTTTTTTCTTTAGGTTGCTGCACATTTGGGAAAGGTAATTATCTTTATTACTGACAAAAACCTGTTTCCTTTTATGAGAGCTACAGGTTTCATTTTCCCATTTATTTGGGTATTAAAGTCGCCCAAAATAACAACCTATTCTGATTGCCGCCTCACTATTGCTTGGGGATACATTTCCGGGGGTTCTTTTAAATTTTTGGGGGGCCATAGAAACCCCCTATTTGGATTATTATTTTTGTTCCCCCCATGTATATTTCCCCATCGATATTAGATCCGATGGACAGAGGAAAAGTACATAGAAGGTTTTGTAGATACAAGATAGCTACATGGGGGGGATGGATAGCTAAATAGATAGGATAGATAAACATTTTAGCTGCTTGGGACAATAAAATGCTACTTGATAGGTATTAGATTGACCAACCTGACCCAGACTTCAATATAAAACTTAAAGGGTTGCAGCCCTCAACTACTTGAAATGATTGTGCTTTATTGCCCAATGTCACCACAACCTTTCAGCTGTGCTGTGCTGTAGAGCTTTCTGTCTTTCTGGGGCTTGAGTAGAGCTGAAGCCTTTGAAATTTTAGGGGGGAAAATGAGGTACATTGTTTTCTTTTTTCAGAAGGAAGCGGCCCCTTTTTTTTTTTAAAAATTAGAGGATGGGAAACACATGGGTAGACAATAGAGAAAAAGCGTTGAAAAGTTCAGAAGAGGGAAAGGGGGGGCCACAGGGGGAATATATGAGATATTAGAGGGACTTCAAACAGATGGAAGGGCGAACACAGGTGGCAGAATTTTAATAGCGGAATCAGTCAGACCAAAAGTTTGGACACCCCTCATTTCAAGATTTTTTGATTTTAATACTAAAAAATTGAATTTCCACTAAAGGCATCAAAACTATAAATTAAACACGTGAATTATATTTTTTAAAAAAGTTTGAAACAACTGAAAAAATTTTTAAATTCTGGGTTCTTCAAAGTGCCCCCTTTTGCTTTATTACTGCTGCACATTGGGCCGGGCTCCGGCTCTCCTAGATTTCAGCGGACGGTAATTGCGAGAAACCCTGACCCTATATATTCTCCGCTTCCGGGAAACCTTTGCCGAAACCATAGGCCCTTTCCTATGTGAGGAAACCCCTTTTTTGTTCCGGGGTTTCTGTTCCGTTTCCGTCCCTCCGGCTAAGTTCCCAACACAAACCTTTGCTGCCTGCCCTGACCTTTGGCCCCCCCACTACGAGTTTTCCGCAATTCTGCTCAGCTGCACCCCGGGGTACCCAAACCGCAACAAGTCACATCAAGGTAGCAACCGGGGAATCCCGCCGCTGCAAGTCATCCCACCCTTTCGGGGGGGCTCGGTGAAAACCGGGGGCCCACCCCTTTAAATCCCCTCCCGTTTTAACCCGTCCACCGCTTGCGGGCCCAGTGGACCCCACCTCGGGTTTTTTTACAATGCTTTGCAAACCTTGGCATTCTCTTGAGACTCCAAGAGGGAACACCTAAATGGTCTCCACCCGTCTTGAAGGGGTTCTAGGATTCTTAGCATTGTTGGACCTTTTGCCTTCACTCTGCAGTCCAGTTTACCCAAACCATCTAGATGTGTTCGTTCTGTGATGTGGGGGCCCGGGCATCTGGCATAGCACCCCATCATCTCCTTTTGGTCAAAAAACCTTACCATCTGGGGGTGTGTTTGGGGGCATTTTCCTGTTGAAAAAAAAATGATGGTCCCAAATAAAAGCAAACGGGTGGAAAATGCGCGAAGAGCCAAGTCCATCTGGTTCGAATTTTCAAAATTTTTAAAAAATCCCCCAAGCGTTTCCCCAACTCCAGTCCTCACGCCCACCAACAGGTCATGTTTTAGGGAACCTACAGAATACGACAATAATTAAGTACTGGCCAAAAATTAAATCCATTGTGCAATGCTAAGGAAAGCCAAAAACATGACCTTTTGGGGGGGTGAGGGCTGGAGTTGGGGACCCCTCCCTCAGTTCACCAGCAAAAAATCCCCACAAACCCTCAAAAACCCCTCCTCCACTTCACGGTTTGGGGAACCAGGAAAGTGAGTCCCTTGTTCACCTTTTCGCGTCCCCAAAAACACAGGGTTGGAACCAAAGATCCAAATTTGGACTCCAAACCAAAGCACAGATTTCCCAAATGGTCTAATTCCCCTTCCTTGTGTTTTTAGCCCAAAATCTCTTCTGCTTTTTCCTTCCTTAGCAGTGGTTTTAACAGCTTTTTCCCGAAGGGGCCCGCTGCACACATTCCTTGAAAAGTTTTGTAGGAGTGTCGTCTAGAACTCTGTTTTTGGGATTGACCTGGTCTCAATTTGACGCTGTTAACCTTCGATTTCGAGGCTGGGGGACTCGGGTGAACTTATCCTCCCCAGAGAGGTGACCTTGGCCTTCTTTTCCCGGGGCCTCCCATGTGAGCCATTTTTTTTTGTAAGGGTTTTGGTTTTTTTTCCACTGACTTAGGGACACTTTCAAATTTACCCAACTTTTTGACTGCACCTTCATTTTTTAAAGAATGATGGCCACCTTTTTTTCCTTTACTTAGCTGCTTTTTTTCCGCCATAAATGAAATTTTTAAACAGTCCCCTTCAGTAGGACAAAACATGTTACCACCTGGACTTCTGAACAACACAACTATGGGCCCAACCCCCCTTTTAAGGCAAGAAATCCCCCTTTTTAAAAGCCTGAGGGGGGGCCACCTGGAAAGTGAAACCATTTCAGGTGATCCTCTTAAGCATCAAGGGGAATCCAAAGAGTGGGGCAAAGCGTAATCAAAGAAAAAGGTGGCTCTTGAAGAACCCGAATAAAAAGAATATTTTCATTTGTTTCACACTTTTTTTTAATTTTAATAATTCCACATGTGTTAATTCATAGTTTTGATGTTTTAAAATGTATCTAAATTTTTTAGAGAAATACGAAAACCTTAAAATGAAAAAGGGGTGTGTCCAAATTTTTGTTCTTACTGACTTAATAGATGGAAGGGGGACCATAGGTTGACAGATATGAGTAAGTAGTAAAGAATAGTTAAAGATAGGGGGACAGGGGACACATAGGGGATGTATGAGATAATAGCGATGACTATTCAGAATGGAAGGGGGAACATAGGGAACAATATGGAAAATAGTGATGACAGTTAGATAGATGAACGGATATACATGGGTGGACAGAAATGAATAATAGCGTGACATAGTTCAGTGAGGCGGGGGGGGACAATAGGGACGATATGATTACATTGGACAATAGATGAAATTTTTTAGAGGGGTTTGGAGGGGACGGGTCCCCCCCATTTTTTCTGGGGGGGGGTCTTTCCCCCCCCATTTTTAAAACCACTTAAATAAAAAAAAATCCATATGAAAGCATGAGAATCGGTAAGTGGGAGGAAGAGCAAGAGGAGGAAACCTTCACCTCCTATTTTCTGTGCATCTTGGGTGGACGAGTAGGTAGCCCTAAGTTGTGCAGGTGAAGGGAGCGGTTGGTGAGCTGGGTCAGCAAATGCTTCACAAATCAGAACTTGCTCACAGTCCAGCCCTCGTATCTGGGGCTGTTCTTTCCCCCCCATTGTTCACTTCCCCTTTGCTTACCCCCTTCGAGAAGAAGGGGAAATCCCGCCGAATGCAACTGACCTTTTACAGGGAAGGTGGAGGGGCAAGGGTTCTAGGGGTAGGTGTGCAGTGAGTGGGATGTCCCGGATATGTGAGGGGGTATCCTGCTTAGCCAAAACAGCGGGGGAGTACTTTTCCTTTGATTTTTGGGAAAAGAAATGCGAGCGAACTTTTTGTGATT
Source organism: Phyllomedusa bahiana (assembly GCA_025379985.1). Lineage (NCBI taxonomy): Eukaryota > Metazoa > Chordata > Amphibia > Anura > Hylidae > Phyllomedusa > Phyllomedusa bahiana. The sequence goes on from JAODAL010085193.1 coordinate 10,324, forward strand.
GGTAAGTTAAAAGAGGCGCGTTTTTTGGGCCATGGGGGGAAGCGAGCGCGTCTTATGGGTTTTCTAATGCAATCTTAATAAAATACTGGCAGAAATAAAAATAAGACTCAAGAAGTTGTCCGATTGTATTAAAATGAACAATTAAATGGGGTTTTTTAAGAAAAAAAAACAAATAAAAAAAGAACTAATTTTTAAATTTATTTTTTGATGGTTGGGTTTCTGCCCACCAAAAGGGGAAGCGCTTACGAATTTGAATTACTGTTTTCCCCAATTTTCTATATCCCAATTCTGATGTTGCGCGGGGACGGCGACAAACGTGTTGTTGGGGATTTTTTGGGGTTT
>JAODAL010085194.1:7500-10665 GCA_025379985.1 Phyllomedusa bahiana
CTCCTATCTATCTCTCTATCTATCTCCTATCTATCTATCTATCTAGAAATAAAAGCAAAAATACGGAGTTTCAGCGCTCCTTGAGGAGAGTATGATAAAAGCACTAATCCTTTTCAGGTGTTTATTTTTTAAACGAGAAAGATTACTCACAGAATAACAATTAACAGAGACTTGACGCGTTTCTCCTGGCATACCCAGGCTTCATCAGAAGTAACACCCGAGTCTCCATTTCTGGCGGTTTATAATTATCTCATCTGCATAATTAATTGATGTATTGTCCACCAATCACATGATGACTTCACATTTAAAACGGTCAGACTGATCAATGCAATATCACAACACTTATACACAAACCATTAAAGATAAATTTTTAGTGATTGTCCTGACAACAACATTCCTGAGATATATCATATGTGTCTAACAAGGAGTCCGCACTAATGCCCTGACTCTTTTGATCACATTCACAAGCTGCTCACAGGTCGCTCCCTTTGTTATTCACTCTCTAACTGCTGAATACTAAGATGAAGGTGAAACTCCCCCAGAAACATTTGTAACCTGTGAGTACAACTTGCAATCAATTGTAATATCATTTCTCAAACCAAAATCCCCCCCCCCCCCTTTTGTGGGCCCTAAACTGCCGTGCCAGGAGCCTGTTCATAGACCCTGTTGCTACTTTGTGTCAGATAACAGCTGATCTGCTAGTGGGTATGGAGCCTGATATTAACCCTGCAAAGTACTGGAAGGTTTTTAATCATTCAGGCCATGTAATTTTTCCTGGCAGATAATCATAGGACCAATGTTATAAATGTCATTATCAATACAATTATTTATTTAATCTGTCTATCCAATGTTCCCTGTGTCGGTAACAGAACATATAGACATCAAATCTAGATTACAGTTTGTATGTCACTGACGCAACAGTATAGCTTATAAGGTGACGTGTATACAAATATCTGTATAAAACGTACATCCATGATAACTAAGACTATATGATAAAAAAGATCTAAAATAAAACAAGGATGAGTCGACTTAAATGATCAAAAATCTGTACACAAGAATAAATATATATCAATTAACAAACTTATCACATCTAAAATTAAAGTTACAAAATGATACACAAGTGTGCAATTGAAACACCACCTGTATATATCCATAAAAAAAATATTATTTACTGGGGATCAATATTAGGTCTGTTGTGTATATATCATGAAAAGTACACACATATATACATACATTACATATATACATATACACACATACACATACATACATATATACATATACACACATCCACATACATACATTTCTCATTTTTACTGTGAGCATATACTGCACACGGGCACACGGATACCTGGCTGCCTGAGACGAGGAGGTTACTAAGGAGATATTATACGTGATTTGAGAGTTATTGCCTCATTTATCTGCACAACTTCCAGAGGTGAGCACAACTAATATATGTACTAATACACCGACAGTGTGTACATACTTCACTATTGTGCGCTTTCTCCTTTTTCTTTCCTATATCTATCTATCTATCTATCTATTTTAAACTACCAAACCCATCTTTAAACCCTAACTTTACAACCCCCAAACTAACAAAATTCCCCCCCCGGGGGCCCCCAACCCCCCAAATTTCCCCCAAGGCCCCCCCCCCCAACCACCCCCAAAAAAAAAACCCCAAAAAAACCCCCCCCCCCCCCAAAACCCCCCCCCCCCAGCAACCCCCATCGCCCCGGGCCCCCCGCAAAAAAAAAGACCTTTAGGACAAAAAAGCGCCAATTTTTCCACATAAATACAGTGGGGCAAGGGAAAAAATTGGAAAGGGTGTATAAAACTTTAAAACAAACCCCCCCACCCCCAACCCCCTATCCCCCTCCACCCCAAAAAAAAAACCCCCTCCACCCACATACAAAAACCCCCCCCACCCACATACAAAATCCCCCTCCCCCCACAAACAAATTCCCCCCCCACCCACATACAATTTTCCCCCCCACCCCCCCCTACCCCTATCCCCCCCACCCCCAAACAATAACCCCCCCCCACCCCCCAAACAATAACCCCCCCCCCAAACAAAATCCCCCTCCACCCCATACAATATCCCCCCCCACCCGCATACACTATCCCCCTCCACCCGCATACAAAATACCCCCCCCTCCACCCACATACAATATCCCCCTCCACCCACAAACAATATCCCCCCCACCCACAAACAAAAACCCCCCCACCCACAAAAAAAAAACCCCCCACCACCCACAAAACTTCCCCCCTCCACCCACATAACCCCTATCCCCCCCACCACAATAAAACTAAAAAGCCCCCCCACCCCCCATACAAAATTCCCCCCCCCCACCCACAAACAATATCCCCCTCCAACCCCCAGACAAAACCCCCTCCACCCCCCAAAACAATATCCCCCTCCACCCAAAATACAAATAAACCCCCCCCCACCCCCAAAAAAAATCCCCCTCCACCCACATACAATATCCCCCCCCACCCCCAACCAAAAACCCCCCCCCCCCCACCAACAAAAAACCCCCCCCCACCCACCTACAATATCCCCCACCCCCCCAAACAATATCCCCTCCACCCACATACAATATCCCCCGCCACCCACATACAAAAACCCCCCCCCCCCACATACAATATCCCCCACCCCCCACCCTTTCAAAATCCCCTCACCCACATAAAAAATTAAAACCCCCCCCAACCCACATACCAATAACCCCCCCTCCCCCCCACAATACAAAATTTCCCCCCCCCCCCCCAAAAACAAATTAAACCCCCCCAAACCCCCATACAAAAAAAACCCCCCCCACCCCATCCCCCCCCCCCCCCCACCCTCCCCCTACAATATCCCCCTCCCCCATCCCAACCCCTTTCCCCCCCATTAAAAACCCCTCCCCCCGAACCACCACCCCTCCACCCCCCCAAAATCCCCCCCCAACCCCCCAAACCCCCTCCACCACATACAATATCCCCCTCCCACCCCCATACAAAAACCCCTTCCCCCCCACATACAAAATCCCCCCCCCCCCAAAACCCCTCCACCCTCATAAAAATAACCCCCCCCCTCCACCCCACCCCCCCCAAAATCCCCCCCCCCAACCCCCAAAAAATACCCCCCAATTTTTCCCCCCCCCACCCGCATTAAAAATATCCCCCCCC
>JAODAL010085195.1:0-10665 GCA_025379985.1 Phyllomedusa bahiana
GGGGTGATTTCCCTTGGCCTGGCCAGGGGGGGGGGGGAAAAAACCCCCCCCCAATGAAAAAAAGGCTCAGCTCATGAGCCTGATCCATACATCTTTGTGCCCCATACTGCTTTGTCATGTCCCAACTCATACCTATATTGAGAAAAGACCTTTTTTTATTTGCTTTGCATCAGCATAACTTTTTTTTTTTCTGTTTACGGAGCTATGAGAGGGTTCATTTTATGCAGACTAAAATGTAGGTTTCATTGGTATCATGTTCAGGTACCTATGACTTTTTGATCACTTTTTATTCTGATTTTTGAGGAGATAAAGTGAGCAAAAAAAAACCTCAAGTTTTGGCCCTGTGTATTTTTTTTATTATTGTGTTCAGCCAGCAGGATAAATAAGGTTATATATTTATAGATTGTAGTTTTCCAGACAGTGATACCAACTATGTTACATTTTTTATTGTTTTTCTTTATTATTTGCAATATGGGAAAAGGCGTGTTTTGAACTTCTGATGATTTTAATATATTTTTTAAAATTTTTTGCTGCTTGTAATTTAGTTCCTCTTAGAGTACTTGACCTCTAGGGGATGCAACCACTTGTACTCTATGCTGCAATACTAGGCTGAATACTAGGGCTTGTCCCCACTTGTTTTTCAGCCGGTGTGAGAGATGGGTTCTGGTTTTGAAAGTCGTCTGTAAACTGGATGTCAAACTTTAGAACGGAACTTAATGGAAAATCCAAATTTTCTGCCAGACTTTTTTTAGACTGCCGGCGGTCCGAAAAACATTGCACATGATCATTCTTCCGCCCGGTTTTCGGGCAGAATATGAACATGTCAATGCGAAGGGGGAGGGCTTTTCTCCACAAACAGCAGAGAAAAGGCGTCCCCCTGTGACCATATACAGAGGATTATCTAACTGGTATTTGCTCTTTTCCATAGGGAAATGCCCTTATGAATACTGGTTGGCATCCCATGACTGCACATAACTGCACATAACTGCTTGAATGTAATCAGCCTGCTCCATACATCCTTGCACCCCTTTCCAGCCTGGCAAGAATTGGCACCCAGATGGTGGTTCTGGCCCTGATAAAGCCACACATTCATGTCCAACTCTCTATTCTGTGCAGCAAAGAGTATGATAAAGGCTTATTTTCTAGGACCCATAGCTTTATGACATTTAGGGCTTATCCTGTCATGCCATAAATGTCTCAGATAGGAATTCCCATTTAAAGGATGAAATTATAATACAATTTTTTTGATATTCCCTAAATCGCTAAACTAATGGGTATGAAGGAGCCAAAGAATAGCCCTCAAACATCTGGACAGCGAATATGCACTATCCTCCAGAGGTATGAAAAATGTCATTGTGGAAAGTGTCTTAGATAGTGCAGGGCCAAATTTAAGCTCATGCTTATGTTTGAAAGCGTCTCACGGCACTTAAAAAAATGGTAAACGTGAAACCCAAACTGCCAGGGGCCCCAAAAAAGGGCCCAAAGCCTAAACCCAATTTTGAAAATAGAAAAGAAAAAAGGACGCTTTAACTGCGAACTTTTTTTTGGAGTTTACAAAAATGTTTTCCATATTAGAGTTGGGCAAATTTTGATTCTAAAAAAAGTGGAATTCGTTTAAAGAATTTCGGGAAAATTTTGGGTTCTGAAAAAAAAAAAGGAAGTCGAATTTGGGGGGTACTTCGGGGAACGAATGTGTTTTTGATTGAAAAAAAGGCTGCGGCCCCATGGCTTACATGGGGCAAAGCACTTTTGGGGGGAAAAAGGGACATAGCCTCTTACATTTGCGGAGGGAAGCCAATCGGGAAACCCGGGGTTTTCTGTGACTTTAAACCCCTATAAATTTGGGGGCCCGCGACCCCCGGGGGGCCCCACACTCCTCTCACTGTCTTTTCGGGGAAAGGGTTCTGCCGCGGCTGTTTTAAGCTCTTACTGGAAAAAATTGTTTTTTTTATTGCACAATTTTTGGGGGGGTGTCTCAGCTTGTTCAGAGATTTGCTTCTCTTAATGTTCATTTCTGTTTTTTGGGGGGATTGGATCTGAAGTCCGGGTTTCCAATTTTTTTAATTTTAATGCTATCTGTACAGCCATTAAAATATCCAAGGGGGATCAAAACCCCAGTTCCTTTTGGAAATTCTTTTAAAAAAAAACCAGCTTTTTTTATAATACAAATACCACTTCTTTTTTGGGGCTGCTAAATTTCCCTTTTCCCAAAATTTTTCCCACCCCGGGGGTTTTAAATTTAAAGGGCGTTTTTCGCTTTGGGGGAATCCAAAAAACCCGTTTTTTAAAAACCCCAAAAAATTAAAATTTTTCCCTTTTCCCTTTTTAAATCACAAAGCAAAGGTTAATTAAAATTTTTTTTCCTCTGTTGTGTAGCGTAGAAAACACGCAATTGTAACACCTACAAAGCTAGTATTTTTGGGTTCCCTCAATTCTTTTGGGGCAATTTACATCCGGGTTTAAATTTAAAAGGTTGTTTTTTTTGCTGGGGGTGACAAAAAAAAAACCCCTTCTTTTTCCCCCCAAAAAATATTAAAATTTTCCTGTCCCCCTAATTCAAAAGAAAAGGTTAATTAAAATTTTTTCTCTTTTTTGTTTAGCTGGGAAAACAGCAATTGAAAACCTAAAAAGGGCTAGTAGTTTTTTTAAATTTTTTTTTTTTTTTTTTTTTTTTTTAAAAAAAAAAAAAAAAAAAGGGGAAAAAAGTTTTTTAAACCCGTTTGTGCTTTTTTTTTCAGTAAAATACACAGAGGGGTTTTTTGAAAGGCCCCATACAAGTCAAAATTTTTCCTCCCATTTGTGGAGCGCAATTTTATCCATGGGTTTCCCCAAACTTCTTAGTGGGTTCATTTGGAGTCAAATTCAGGGTGTTATTTTTCATATACAGATATCTTCATCAAAAAGGGGGTCTGTACATTTTTGAACAAAACAGTAGTCAGACCCAAAAAGGGGGCAGGCCTTCACTGCGAGTTTGGGGGGCAAAAAACATTCCTGGAGCAGGTCCAGCCAGAAAGGGGGCTCGCAGCAGGGGGGCCTCCGGTTTAGGCCACAACTGCCGTTTCATCTACGGCCGTGGGACTACTAGCAACCCAATGGGTTTTTTGATTGGGTTTACTAGGTCAAACCACTTCCTCCCCAGATGAAAATCTGACAACCCCCCCCAAGATTTGGTGGGAACTCAGACAACAAAACCCCTTTGTTGGCAAAGGCCCGGGGCGGGTCGCGGGCCCCCACCCGTCCTCAACCTGCCTCTGTCCCATTTCCCGGGTTTCCCCACCCGAGATCTACTATGTGGTCTGGGCTCAGCGCCACTATATAGCGAGGGTGAACAAATTTTTAGGAGGGGAAATCAGCAGCTACTTGGCCCGCCCAAGAAAAAAGGGGGCCCAAAATCCCCCCGCTTCTTTCAGTAGGGGGCAAAATAAAAAGATGTTGAGAGTGGCATGGGGGGTTTATGTTGGGGAGGGGGGCCCGCCTCTCCTACCAAACCGGGGATGAGGACAGCATGACGATGAAACACAAATAGATATGATGTAGCCCACCCCAATTGGGAAAACCGGGTGAGGCAAGGGGGTTCATCATCGTCAGGAAAAGAGGGCGGCAGCTTGCCATCAGGCAGCGGCGCAGCCAGCAAGTGGGTGAATTTTTTGGGGGGTGAGTCGCGGATTGCAGCTTTTTGAGGTGGGAGCCAAGGGGCCAAAGGGGTAAAAAACCCCTTCCGCAGGTTTCCCAAAAAAGTTTTTGGGAAAGGGTGGGGGAGCGAGGCACCCGGGGCCCGCGAAGCGCGGCGTAGTCACTCAGTGCGGCGCGGGGTTGGGGGGTAAAATCCGATAATCGGCCCGGGGTTTTGGGATTTTTTTGTAAGACACCGGAGGAAACCGAATAGGGTAAAAATGTAGAATCTGTAAGCGAAATTTAGCGTGGCCAGGGAGCTAAAAGTTGGCCCCCATGGCCCTGCGTCCCAAACCATGCAGCATCCCCCCCAAAAACCGGGGGGCCTTTGGGGGAAACGTGGTCAGATGTGGTGGTCCAAACCCCCGCCGCGGCAAAACAGCAGGCCCCCCGTGGCACGCATGCCATTGCAGCCAAATTTAAAGGGTCCACCCACCTTTTGCAAAGGGGGCTGTTTCTCTTTGACATCAAACTCCCGTCCAGATGCCCTGCTCCCCCTAATCATCGGTCCAAACAGTCGTTTTGCGAGGCGATTGCAAAGAGGGCAACAGTATGGGGTCCCCCCCATTTCCCAAGGGGGCAGCACTGGTGTGGCCGCAAAATTGCCCAGTTTGCAGTGGAAAGGTCCTGCCCGGGGCCCGTAGTGTGGGAACAGAGGGGGGTTCAGTGCGGGAGGGGGGGGGGATTGTTACCCAAGGAGGAAAAAACCCCCTTTTTCCACGGGGAAAATTTTGGAAAAGACTGACCTTTGTAAGAAAGAAAACAGGGGTGGGAAACGGCCCGGATTTCCAACCACCAAATGCCATTAGGGTCAGGGCCCAAATAGCCATGACGCCCCCCAAACCCAAAAATGTGAGAAATGGGGTTGGGTTTAAACTACCTTTCCTCAAACCACAAATTTTGAAGGCCGCCGCCCGCCGAAAGCCCCATCCCCTGACAGTTTCTCCATCTGCCACCCAACCCCTCTTTACCAGGGGACTGGTTTGCCACCCACCTCCCCACTCGGGCATTTTTGCCACTGTTTACCTCATGCCTGCTTGTGGCTTTCTGCCCCTGACCTTTCACACTGTGTCATTGTCCCACTCTGTGGGGCCCACTCCCCGTTTTTGCCACCCCCCAAAAATGTCATTGTGGCCCCCTGTCCCGACCCCAAAGTGCTGCGGGGCTGCTGCTGTGACCTCACAATGTGTCATTGTGCCCCTGCCCGACCTTTTGCTGCAGCTGTTTGGGTGCTGCTGTGCCCCACACACTGTGTCATTGTGCCACTGTTGAACCCCATGCTCTGGGGTGGCTTTATGCCGTGACCTAACAATGTGTCATTGTTTCCACTCCCCTGGGCCTCCCGCTGGGTGCTGTGGCTGCTGCCGGAAACCTTTCCCCAAATGTGCATTGCCCCCCGTTTTGGGGCCTTTTCCCGTTTTTTTTTTTCCTCCCCGAATTTTCATTGGCCCCTGCTCACCTTTAAAGCGGGGTGCTGCCGTGACCTACACACGTGTCCCCCGTGCCACGTCCCGACCTCATGCTGTGGGTGGGCTGCTGCCCTGACCCACACACTGTTCATTTTGCCCCCTGTCTGACCTCATGCGTGCTGTGGCTGTGCTGTGACCTACACCTGTATTGGGGCCCCCTATCTTTTTCCCATGCTGGCTGTGGGTGCTGTGTATTTCACCTTTTGTCATTGGCCACCTGGCACCCCATGCTGCTTTCTGTGGTGTGCCTTGACCCACACACTGTCCCTTGTGCCAAATTTTTTGACCTCATGTGCTGCTGCCGTGACCTCCACACGGAAATTGGGGCCACTTGCGGCCCCGGGACTGGGTTTTTCCACTTCCAGAAATTTTCATTGTCCACTGCGAAACCCATGCGCGTGGCTAGCCCCCGTCACCCCCCACACTGTCCTAATTTTTTCCCCCCTGAGCTCTCCCCCTTTTTTTTTTTCCCGCTTTTCTCTGGGCAAAGACTTTTTTCAGGGAAAATTTCCCCTTCACTTTTTTGGGGCGTTTTGCCCTCTTAATGCAAAGGGAATTTTTTTAGTGAAGCGATTTTTAAGAGCGGCAGCAATCTCTGCTTTTCATACTAAAACAAAACATTTTTAAAAAGACCAAAACCCAAACTCCCTCTGGGATATTTAAGCATGGCCAACGTTTTTACACACCCCCGCAGGGTCTTTTTCAGCCCCGGGAAAAACCCGTTTTTTAACGTAAATTTGTGCCAAAGTTTAAAAAGGAAGAAAAATTAATTTTTTTCCCAGAAATTTGGCCCAAAATTGGGGGGGGAAAAAAAAAAAAAAAAACGAAAAATTTTTGGGGGAAAATTTCCCCCCCTAGTTATTCCCTTACAAAAGTTCCCCTTTTCTGGACTAAAGTTTGGGATCCCCAACCACTGAACCCCATAGCAGTTACGGCTATTAGTTATGCCCATGGTTGCTATGTACTGTGCTACATAGAAGCTGTAAAAAAGCAAATGGTTGAACATTTTTCATAAAACCTAAATTTCTAGCCCAAAATACCTAAGGGCTAGAAATTTCCTAAGAGCTCGTCCCCACGGCATAGAGCAAATACCGGTCGGAGTATCCTGCTCTGTTTTGTGGCCGTGCACACGTCCGCCGGGGGACGGCTTTTCTCCGATGTTTGAAAAGAAAAGCCCTCCCCCTTCGCATTGACATGTTCATGTTCCGCCCGGAAGAATGAACATGGTCATTGTTTTTTGGACTGCCGGCAGTGTGAAAAACCGCCCGGCGGAAAACCCGTGCAGTGGGGACCGCTGCGCGGGTTTTCCATAGAGGTCCACTTAAAAGTTTGTCAGCCGATTTACAGTTTTCAAAACCGAAAACCGTCCAAAAACTCTTGCTGTGGGGACAAGCCCTAAAGATGTCTGTAGCCAATAACAATTGCTGCACTTGGATACATATTGTTACAAGAAGATGATGTGATATGATATGATGTTTTTCAGTGGTAACTTGCTAGGTTACTTATTAGGATTTTTTAAAAGCCCTTGACTAGACCTTACTAATGTCTAGTAAATGTATCTGTTAACTTATTAATATCATCAAAGGAATGATATGGCACGTATGATAATATTTGATGCTTATGTTAACAAGAGAGTCATTCCCTTTTACACTTGTTTCACACATTTAGAAGACTGGATAAAAAAAAAATAAAAAAAATTATGTGGACACATATAATAATTTTCTAGGTTTGGTTTACTATTATAAGTCCATGTCCACATAACACTTGACTTTGGTTGGCTTTTCAGTGGATTCGGTATTTTGAATCCGCCGAAAATCAGACCATACCCAGCGCTGTGCAGCCCTCAATAGAAAATCTGTACTGTAATCTACACAGCACAGATTTTTTACTGAAGGTTTCCAAAACCTAAAACCGTCCCTCAGAATATAGAATATGTTATATATTCCATCGGACCACCGTTTGATTCCCTGAGGCCCAATATACTGAGCCGCCAGGAATCCAAAATCCAACCGCATTTTTTTGCACAAAAAACGGTGGTGCGGCGCAGTCCAGTGATATGAAAATGCTGCCGGATTTTGGGCGGCATTGTCAAATTGCTGTGTAGACCTAGCCTGACCATTGTAGACCATTATATTTTCTTGGGCAATACCCTAGACTACTGCACTAATATACCATGCTCAACATAAATGAGTTAACCCCTTTGAAAAGTAAGATTTTAATCAATATCTCACTGAACACAAGAACAATTGCCAAAATTTTGACAAGGTAGAGTTTAAAAGAACAGCTTTTAATGCACAACATGAAAGTTCGGTTAATAATATGACTTGGATTACAAAATCTTCAGTTTTGTAGCTACTGCAATGTCTTCAAATCTTAGACAGTTCCTGTGCAGCATAGCAATGTGAAAGATCCACTCTAATGGAAAAAAATTATGTACTTCACAGTTGAGTCAAATTATTACGATCACTTTCTTCTTTCAATGTCAGAAGCATGTAACTCATGAAAGAAATTGCATGTAGAGAGTTGGCTTGGTTGGTGCGATAGGCTTCCTGCACACATATCCCTTGTTGCTGTCATGGACAAAGGGTACGGTTGTCAGAGTTGCAAAAAGGGATGATTATTGGCTTTCAGGTCATGGTTGGAAGTATTTCTGAAACTGCGAAATTTGTGACCTTTTTGCATGCTGGCATGGAGAAAGTGTATTTTGAGTGTACGAAGGGCACTATAGAGAAAGAGCAACGTGGAAACGAACCTAATTGTGTTTGAGTCTCCAAAACAAATGGATGGTTACTGCACCACTGCTACCAAAACAACATTGACAGAATACGTTTTTATGATAGAATCCGAATTGGCCTACCATCGATTGGCAAAGGGTTGTCTTCTCCAATGAGTCATGTTTTCTGCTTAATTGAACCAAGTTCATTGTGTTATTCAGGAGAGAAACATCAATGAGAAAATATCCTGCAACCATTGCTAAAAGAAGACAAGCTGGTGGCGGCAGCATTATGGTCTGGGGAATGTTTTTGTGGCACTCTCTGGGCCTAATAATCCATGTGGAAAACAGTCCCACCCAATTTAGGTATAAATCCACTGTTGGATATCACATCCACTCATACATGCCGATTGTCTTCCCTGGAGTAGATGGGATCTTACAGCAAGACATGTCACATGGCTAGACATGTCCGACACTGGTTAGAAGACCATGACTCAGATTTTGAAGTACTCACCTGGCCCCCTAATTCTCCAGACTTGAACCCAATTGAGCATCTGTGGGAACACCTCAGTTGTGGTGTGCACTATATGGATCCTCCCTCTCGCACCCTCTACCAGTTGTAGGATGCAGTCAGCATGGCTTCAGATACTTGTGAAAACATACCAGGACCTTACTGAGTCACTCCCAGCACATCTAGCTGCTGCCTGTGCTGCACACAGGCCCGCCATACAGGGGGTACAGCCAGTACTACTGTATGGGGCCCAGTGAAACAAGGGGGCCCGCTGCAAGCAGGCCCCCTTGTTTCACAAACTAGCTTTCAGAGCCAGAACACGGGCCCCGCGGCACTGCCCGAGCGTCCGCTGGGGCCCGTGCAGCTCAGAGTGTGAGGAGGGGGGGCCCGCGCTCCGAGTCATAGGGGCATGGTGGGCTTTTTCCATCACACAATTGAGGGGGGGGCCGCGCTTTTGAGTGACAGGAGCTTCCATACAGTAACAGAGCCTGTGCTGCCCCATCTCACTTACTTCAGATCCCTCTGCTCCGTCCTGTGATGGGATCGCCCCTCCTCTGTCTCTCTGCCTGTGGGCGGGGCTTCAGTGACTCCTAGCAACAGAGAGAGAGGAGGGGCGATCTCCTCACAGGACGGAGCAGAGGGATCTGAAGTAAGTGAGAGGCTGCTGCAGCTCTGTTACTGTATGGAACGCTCCTGTCACTCAGAGCGCGGCCCCCCCTCACATTGTGTGATGGTCAAGCCCACCATGCCCCAGAACCCCCACTGAAACCCCCACCTGACCCCAGCACCCCCACCTACCCCAGTGCCTCCTCTGAACCCCTGGGGCCCCTCACAAGCCCACCCTGCCCCAGCACCTCCCTCTGGGGCCCCTTAGAAGCCCCCCACCTGCCCTAGCGCCCCCACCTGGCCCCTGCTGTGTGGGGCCCCTCTGAAGCCCCTGGGGCCCCTCAGCAGCCCACCCAGCCACAGCACCCCCCCAGAAAACCCCACCAACCCCATTTGCCTCCCCTGGGACCCATCTGTGTGGGGCCCCTCTGAACCCCTGGGGCCCCTCAGAAGCCCACCCTGTTCCAGCACCTCCCCCTGGGGCCCCACGGAAGCCCCACACCTTCCCTAGTGCCCCCCCCTGACCCCAGCTGTGTGGGGCCCCTCTGAAGCACCTGAGGCCCCTCAGCAGCCCACAATGCCCCAGCAACCCCCACCTATCCCAGTGCCCCATCTGTGTGGGGCTCCTCAGAAGCCCCCCTGCCCCAGCACCTCCCCTGGGGCCCCTCGGCAGCCCCCCACCTGTCCTATTGCCCCCACCTGGCCCCAGCTGTGTGGGGCCCCTCAGCAGCTCCTGGGGCCCCTCATCAGCCCACCCCTCCCGAGCTCCCCCCACCGAAACCCCTACCTCCCCCAGCTCCTCCCCCTGGGGCCCCTCTGAAGCCCACCCGCCCCAAACACCACACTGAAACCCCTGGGGTCACCCCCCGGGCACCAGCTCTGTGTGGGGCCCCTCTTAAGCCCCTGCGCCAGCGCCCCCTGGGCCCTAGCTGTGCAGGATGCCTCTGGGGCCCCTCTGAAGCCCACCCTGCCCCAGTGCCCCTACCCCCCCCTGGGCCCTAGCTGTGCGGGGGCCCCTCTTAAGTCGTCTAGTCTGGACGAATGGAGAAGAGAAGGGAAAGTGAACGACTGGTCCGATGAGACGTCACCTGTCAGTCACTAAATTGTATCTGCACTGTGTGCACCTGTATCTATCCATATAATACCCCTGTAATATCGGTCTTATTGAATCATATTCACTAACAGTACGGTGGTATTGTTCAGTTTCTGTTATGGTAGTGATATGTGGTGGTATTATATGGTCTTAGTATATTGTTATTTGCCATATTGGTCTGGGGATACTGGTTTGGTCAGTAACATAATAGTGGTGATCATGTGGCGGTATTTTCTGGCACTTGTCTATGTACTGACCTGCACAATATTGATAAAAATGTAAAAATTTAAAAATAATGGCGCAATTGCATTTTTTTTCTCGCGTTGGGTGACTGTTGAGTGGGCGGGGGCAATGAGGGCGTGGTTGACGGGGGGCCCCAGACGCTTCAGCTGTATGGGGCCCTGAAATTTCTGATGGCAGCCCTGGCTGCACATGCCAGTAAGGGCCGGTTCACACGGATTTTTCAAGCCGTAATTGCGAGACGGATTCCGCCCGCAATACGGCTTGAATAAGGGGCGGGGGCGTAGCTCACCGGCCCCATAGACTTTCATTATCCACGGCGCGTATTCCCCGGGATAAGAAATTTCTTTTTTTCCCCCGC